>JAUIMM010000040.1:33247500-33435000 GCA_031769625.1 Taudactylus pleione | reverse complement strand
AAGTGGCATAGTATTTAATTCCAAAATAGGTACGCTCCCCCACTGTGGTCTTTACAAACTACAGAGGCTGAATCCTGTGACATATCTACTGTAGAGGGAGGAAACTTTTACTGTACAGTAACTCACACCAAGTGCATCTAATTCACACATTGCTTTCATTTCCTGGCTGCAAGTACCCTAACACTGACAGAAGGAGGAAGTTTAAATCTCAAGAGCAGTTTGAAGATCGCAGAAGGCTGAAAACATTGGTGAAAATGGTCATCAGGCACTGAAGGGTAAGCACAAAGGGTCTGCCAGTCTAGTCAATGCTAATAAGTCAGAATCAGATATGTAAAACAAGAATATTAGGAGGTATGTCATGGAGAAGGAGATACTCATAAGAGAGCAAGCACTGCATTTATGATTAGTATTGTTGCCTTCAGTTCTCACATACAGTACATATAGTGAAAAGGCAGACATGGCTTAGAGAGTTAAGTGTACTAACACTGTGCGCCCAAACATGAATTTTACTGACAAAATTAACTGATCATCTTTCAGCCAAGTTAAAGAAACAAAATTAAATTTGCAAAAGTATTCCAACTTCGTAGTTTAGACTGGTTAAAAAATATAACAGATTACATTCCCTTGCAACTGGCTTCTGCCTGTGCCTCACCAATAGAACAGGGTGGTTTGCTTTTAAAAGTAATGCCCTTTTAACCAGGATTCTCATGAATCGGCATGGGAACGGAATTTGGGACACTCCATAGATGCCGAGGACTGGACTGAAGTTTGGGACAACGCCGCCTCCAGGTCTATTTGCGTCAAAATCAAGGAAAATATTTATAAATTATTATCGATGGTATTATGTACCCTCCCGACTAAAAGTAATATTTCCCGATGTTTCGGATAGGTGCTGGAGGGGATGTCGGGACGAGGGTACCTTTTTTGCAAATCTGTTGGTCCTGTCCAAAACTAGCCTGTATATGGCAGGAGGTCATCAGTCTCCTCTCACACCTATTTGAGACAACTATCCCTTCTGACCCTGAACCTGACCCCACCCTATCCTGGCATCAAAATAAATTGTTCCGACACATCGTATCTGCTATAACTTGCTGTGCACTCGTGAGCTGGTCTGAATCAGGCCCTTTGTCTGTCTTATTTTATTGGGATTCGCTCAATAAAATAGAGTTTAAAAAAAAAAAAGTAATGCCCTTTTAAATTTAGGGCTTTAGCAAATAAACCCCTTAAGGCTTTGACTAGGCCGCTTCAGGACATTAACCTTTTTGGTGTTGGGGTGGCTTTAGCTGTATGCTTTGGATCATTGTCATGTTAGAAGAAAAATCTTTCAAGTCCAAGCGCTCTTGTAGACTAGCTGGTTTTCCTCCAGGATTCGTCTGTACTTTATGTTGTCCATTTATGAGATTTTCAGTCCCTACTGCAGGGAAGCATCCCCATAACATGATGCTGCCATCACCATTCTTCCCTGTAGGGATGGTGGTTTTATTGTGATGTGAAGTATTAGATTTGCACCAAGCAAACATTGTACCTGAAGAGTTCAATTTTGTCGTCATCAGACCTAATGGTGCATACACAGGATCAGATTTTAAATATCGTTCAATCGTTCATATCTGAAAGAAAATCTGACATGTGAGCCTGCAACGATGAGCGTCCCTGCTTGTCAGATAACAATATCTAACATTTGATATGTTTGCAGTCAGATTTGGACAATTCCATTCATTTTAATACAGTCTAAAATCGTTCAAATCGTTGGTTAAATCGTTCATCTGACATATATGACAGTGTATATGCACCAATGGAATATTCCTCCACAGTCATGTCTTCCACATTCCTTTGGGCAAAGCAAACTGTAGCTGGGCTTTGATGCAAGATTGTTTCAACAAGGACTTTTTCCTTGCCACCCAGTCATACAACCCAGATTTATGCTATGGATTGCCCATGCAAAGTTACTTCCATCTCTATCGTGGAAGACTAATTCCTTTATTATTGACATTGGCCTTTTCTTGGCCTCCCCTTACTACAGCTCTTCTCGCCCAGATTCTCAGTTTTGGAGGATGACCTGTTCTAGGCAGATTTATAGTTGTTCTATTACATATTTGCTAGCTAGATTTCTTTATGATGGACTTAACTGTGCTTTGGTGTATATTCAATATTCTTGTGCCGGTACCCTGATTGGTTCTTCTCAATGACCTTGTCCTGGATCTGCTGGGAATGTTCTTTTGTCTCCATTTTGTAGCCTATGCTTGGAAATGCCCTACTTGCAGAGCTCACTGAAATAGATGTATTTATGCTGCAATCATGTGACTCACCTTACATGCACACAGACAGACTCATATTAGCCATATATGTGAAGAGAGTTGGTTACTTCAGCGGAAATTTAGCATGGCTATAGGAAGGTTGTGAATAGGAATACAATTGCTTATTATTATTTTATGTGTTCCTAACTAAATTTGACAAATGGTTTAAATCAATTAAATACAGTATGGTTTCATGTTGAAACACAGCAAAATGAGAAATAGCGAAATGGGGTGAACACCTTTTATAGCCATTGTAGATCTATAAATGTGTCCTTTCTCAACTAGCCTCAATACGCAATGCAGCATGATATGCCTGGCGTGAGTGAGCCGCCAGGTCTCGTGCAACTCTGCTAACGCTGGTCGTCTTTTTTTGCCAAAAATGTGTAATTAGCAATGTGATGCAACTAGGACACACTAGAAGACTGTGCTGATTAATTTGATATGCGACACTTGATTTGTGACACAACCCAGGTATCGCGGTGTGGACGTTGCAGTACTTACCGGTGAGGGCACTGTGGCGCGGTCCATCTGGCAGGGGAGTTAGCATGTGAAGATTGGCATTGCATGCACGCAGAGACTGCCAGCATTGGGCCGTACTGACAGGAGTAAGACTAGTGGTGTCTCGGCTGTCTGGTGTTGTCTTTGGCCATGTGACATAGCAGGCCAATCGTCTGTGGGTCACCTGCTCTCTGGCCTATCACGTTCTGTTGCGGAGTACTTAAGGGCGTTTGGAGCACCCTGTAGTTGCCAGTGCAACGTGTTTCACAGCGTCAGCTGTGAGAGAGAGTTCCTACGCCCCTGAACCTGAGACCTGGGCTCCGGTGCTTGCCCTAGCTCCTTGCCTGCCTTCCGCTCCTTGCAGCTTGCACTGCTCTGCCTTGCACTCTGCTGGAAATCGCCCTGCACCTTCCACCAGACCCACTCCTGCCTGAACCTGTCTCCGCAGTTAACCCATTCCTGTACAGCCATCATCACAGCATTACCTGATTCTCCTCTCAGCCATCATCACAGCATTACAGGATTTTCCCTTCAGCCATCATCACAGCATTTCCAGATTCTCCCTTCAGCCATCAACACAGCATATCTGGATATCCCTCTTAGTCATTACTCTGCATACCCAGATATCCATTTCACCTTTACAGTCTATCTGGATTCACCTTATTCATCTCTGTCACCGTGCTGGACATTTGTTTATTCCCATTCACTACAGTTTCCACCTGCTACAGTTATTAGTTTGTTATTACTGGACTTTAGATATCTTATTGTTCATGTCTACTAACATTCACATTAAACAACCTACTTTTCAGTTTAAACCTGTTCAGGTGTTTACTCCTGTTACCACCCCGGGTCCACAACAAACACAGACTCTAACAATATGCACCGGATACTGAAACTGGAACTTGGTGTGGAAAAAAGCTGTGGCTATTGCATCATAGCATTTCATATGCTGAGTGAGAGACTAAAGGTGCCCATACACGGTGCAATGCACCGTGTAGGGCGACTCGTGCGGTCCCCACAGACAGCATGATATGCCGGCTCCCCCCTCCTCCATTTCAATGGGATCGCACATCGCATCCCAGATCTCATGGTTCTGCAGGAAGATCTGGGGATGCGATTTATGACCCCGCGGGAGCACGCAACATGATATCAGGTGCGATATCGTGCCCATGCACGGCATGATATAGCACCTATATCGTACCGATCCGTCGGATCGGCGCGTATATCGTGCCGTGCATGGGGGCCTTTAGGCGCACACAGACATACAAGTGTCACATCAATTTAATAAGCACAGTCTCCTGGTGCGTCCTAATCGCATCGCGACTTGGATGTAGACGGAAAAAAGATGCCTGGCCCTAGACTCTTACGGAACCTGGTGCGCCAAGAGGGGCTATTTGGCGTGACTGCAGCAAAGACGAGTGAAGACTCATCTATATAAATTACCAGATATCATTTGATATACCATAATTGTATAGTTTTTACAGTTTCCAAGAATTTACCTTTTTTTCCTAACATAAATTCCCTAATGTGTTTCTATCAGGGATATACCAAAACCTAGTTATGGCTTGTGTTGATGCTGAACCCAGACATTTCTCAAGGGATTCAGCTTTGGAAGAATCCATTTTCAACCAAGCTGGATCCTAGTGCATTGCCATCCATGCACATATTCAAAAAATCATAGCACTGTCTACTTACGACAGAAGCAATAAACACACTTGCTGCCATCTCCATTATCACTGAACATTATCGTGTCATCCATCCCAGCATACACTATGCACTCATAGGCCTGTGTGGTTTTAACAATGCATTTCCAGTGCCTTTTTGCACTTGGCTTATGCAGGACTAATAAACGCATGCACAGTCCTGAACGATCCCTGAATCTTTAAAGAGCGATGAGGAGGACTGAGGTAGTTAAAAGACTGTTTTACTAGTGCAGGAGAAGGAGGGGGTTGCTAGAATTTGAGGGGGGGGGGGTCTATGTACAACAGACAGCTGGTAGATGGAGGGGATCTCTGTGCAACATGTACTAGGTGGTTGTGAAGGCACATTATAATATGGGTGGTTAGGTTTCACTGCAATAGGTTATTTGTACATTATTCAAAATGGGTGTATTTCTCTGCAATATATGGATGCCAATGATTATATCTGAGAAATAAGTACCTGGTGGCGATGGCCTATTTGCTGTGTAGGAGAAGGAATTATTTGCTATGCAGAAGAAAGCAGTCCTCTTTAATTAGGATTTATTAGCTGTTATGTTTGGTGCTGCCCAGATCGAGAAACTGAAGAGCACACAGCACCCCTCTTCACTTACTGACCGAAATACACAGCCCCCTCTCCAATACACAGCCATCCTTTTATCATGTTCTCCCTTATACACAACCGCTTCTCTTCACCCTTGCCTTCATTCACTTTTCCCAATTCACTGCACCTATATTACTCACTCGGCCCAATACGCATAGTAGATTTATATACAGGATAAAAGCATAACCATTTACACTGTATACCTAACTAGCTTAAATTACTCAGATGTTGCTTGGTAGACGAGTTATGTTTAAAAGTCTACATTTTTTAAAGTAAAAAAAAAAATTATAATACTACTCAGTCCTGTTACACAATATTATTTATATACATTTCTTGGTTCCCACAACGGTCTGCACACTTTTTCTCCCTATTGCATATGGGGTCCCATAACAAAGAGGAAATCCTAAAGACAAATGGCACTAAAGATCACATAACTAGTTTATTGATGAAAAGTGAGACAATCACCTATTATAGCTGCATATACATTATATTTTCCACAAGTTATTATTTGCAAGAATGATGCACACTACATTTGTTTCATACTTTCTGAATGTGTTCCAAGAATCTCTGTGAAATTAGATTTAATACTGAATGCTCCTCGGAACCTCCGATGACTCCTCTAACTGCAAAACTAATAAGTATCTGATATTCTATTGACGACAGTACATTCCCTATTTAATAGTGGCACAAATTCTTGCTCTGATACTCCAGATAAAAAGGAGTTTGGTATAAAAGATAGACAGTAATTAGATAGACAGCGTCTAGATAGACAACAGATGTTAGGCAGGCAATAGGTCGACAGGGACAAAAGGTTGACACAGAAAAGGTAGACATGGATAAAGGTCGACAGGAACAAAATGTCGACATGATCAATAGACGACACAAAAATTATCAACACTAAATCTTCACCCTAACCCCACCCTCTTGGTGCCTAACCTTAACCCTCCAATAAGCGCCTAACTCTAACACTTAAATAAAAAAAAAAAGTTGACCATTTTTGTGTCGACCTTTTGACCCAGTCAACCTTTTGTCCCTGTCGACTTTTTGCCTGTCTAACATCAGTTGACTGGAACAAGATAAAGTTATATACAGACCCATCAAGGAAACTATAGGTATAATACCTCTCTCTAAAAGAACGATATAACATAATCATGTTTCATTTATATATACATGGTATGAAAGCAATATCTCTGCTATATTCTAGAAGAAAGTTACAATATATTTATAGAACCTTGCCTTTATTTTTCTTGCACAAAGGTGTTAGGACACTCGGATCTGAGGCATTCCTTCCCCATAACAGCCTATCAGAAGTATAGCTGTAGCAAACCTATATCTAATAAACAGACTTACTAATAGTAATCGCGGTCTTCTACTGTATATGGCTAATTGACACCATCTTTGGTATGGTGTTATGGGTTTGTTTTCCAGTTTAGGGATATACCTCTCTATTTAAAACACCCAAATTACCAGAATAGCTATAACACCTAAAGAAAGTTACAAAACACAGTATGCAAAATATTACTTAATTTAGTGTTACAATACACATTTTTACTCATACACTGTTGCTCAAGTTTTCGGCCAAAAATGCATCTCAGTCCCGATGCGACTAAAATGCACCACGAGACTGCAGTGTTTCATTTGATACGTAACACTTGTATAGCTGAGTATCTGTCTGTATATGAAGTGCTACGATGCAGTGGCCGCGGCTTTATTCCACACCAAATTCTTTTGTGAGTCATTTAAAGACGCACACAGATATACAGGTGCCACATATCAAATTAATCAGTCCAGTCTCATGGTGCGTCTTATTTTATTTTCAGACAAAAAGAAAACCCACAAAAAAAATGCACGGCGCATTCAGAGTCGAATGGGACCTGGCTGCTCACTCATGCCAGGCGTCTCACAATTCATGAGTATTCAGGCTTGGTGCATGAGGACACATCTGTACAGAACATAGCTGAGCAACTGTCACTGGGCACTTTATATTACTTTATTAGGAATGATTATTTTCCCTTTCCAAAAATGTCACGTTGTCCCTCCAACCTCCTCCTATCCCTCCCCACCACTGGTGACAAAGTATATGTCCTCCTCTCATCACCCTTCCCTGCAGCCCATTTGCTCCCATCTCCTCCATTTCCCCTCACTTGAAGTCCCCTCACTCACCTTTCCTCCATTGCAATCTACTTTATCTATAAACTCTGCATTGCTCTATCCCAGTGGCGTCACAAGGGGGGTGCGGTGGGTGCGGGCCGCACCGGGTGTCACCCTCCAAGGGGGTGACACCAAAATCCGACTCATCCCCACCCCCCGCTCAGCAGGTCCTGCACTGCAGGGAGACGCCAGGCTGGAGAGGCGCTCTCCCTGCAGCAGCTGCCTGCTGAGACAGTTTTTGCTTCTGCCGGCTGCCGCTGCGCCTGTCACACTGAGACAGCCAGCGGCAGCCTTCTATACAGTAAGTGCGGCTGAGCTCCTCATGCAGTCCCCTCCATGTGGGGCGGGCGTGCAAGCGCTAGAGGACAGGGGGCTGATTACTGATCAGCCTGGCTGAAGCCGCTGGGGTGGATGGATGGCAGCTGAGCTTCTGCTCCTCGCTGCTGTCTGATAGATCGTCACGCTGGGAACAAGCAGGGACAGTCTACAACTACAAAACATTTTTCCAGTGTTCAAGTATATTCAGACACTGTTGATTACACTTGAATACTGACAAGTAGTTTGTACACGGTCCCTGCTTCTTCCCAGCGTGACCCTCTGACCTCTCAGTCAGCGAGGATGAGAAGGAACTGGGAGACAGCAGCAGCCAGCACAGCGTATACAGTAGGTGTAATGGGATGTAAATAATTAAATGAGGGAGGAGGGGGGGCATTACCTGTCATTGTGTGTGTGTTTGTTATGTTAGACCTGTGCCTGCAGGGGCTGTGTTGTCCCTGTCCTTTATTTCCTACTCCATACCCCTAACCATAACCCCTAACCCTCCCTCCCCAATGCCTAAACCTAACCTCCCCCTCCCCGCACCCTAAACCTCCCCCCTAGTGCCTATCCCAAACCCCCCCAGTGCTTAACCCTCCCCCTCTCCATACCCCTAACCCTCCCTCCCCAGTGCCTAAACCTAACCTCCTCCTCCCTGCACCCTAACCCTCCCCTCCTAGTGCCTAACCCTCCCCTCCTTGTGCCTAACCCTAACCTCCCCCTCCCCGCACCCCCTAACACTCTCTCCTAGCGCCTAACCCTAACCCTCTCACCTCTAGTGCATAACCCTAACCCTCCCCTCCTAGTGTCTAACCCTAACCTCCCCCTCCCCACACCTTAATACTCTCCCCTAGTGCCTATCCCTAATCCTCTCCCCTAGTGCCTAACCCTAACCCTCTCGTCTAGTGCCTAACCCTTTCACCTCTAGTGCATAACCCTATCCCTCCCCACCTAGTGCCTAACCCTCCCCCCTGGTGCCTAAACCTAACCTCCCCTCCCTAAACCTAATGCCAGGTACACACTAGAAGATATGTACATATTGGGCATATCGGCCAGTGTGTACCCGCTATGTCACTGACGAGGGTTGCTCCCACGTTTCGTCAGCGACATTGCCCATCAGACCTAGGGGGGTGATATACTTATTCAATGGGGGAGGGTGTATTTGTTTTTAACTTGGGGAGGTAATACTGTCTATGCTGGGGATGGTGATTGATGTATGTGCGTGGGTATAATTATTGTGTTTCTGTGTGTATAAGGGGTGTATTCATATTATGTGTTATATGTGGGTCAATGATGGTCTCTGCATTATCTGGCATTCACTGTGACTCTCTACATTATCTGGCGGTTACTACGACGCTCTCTGTATTATCTGGCGGTCACTGCAATCTACGGGGCACCACTATTGGGGGCATTGTGTAAGTGTGATTGCTGGACTGGTATTTGGGGAGAGTTCGTGGAGCTGCATATCAATTTTTTTTTTTGGAGGAGGGGGTGTCACCATGAGTTATAGCACCGGGTGACACCAGCCCTAGTGACGCCTCTGCTCTATCCCCACTGTAATCTGGTTCACTGAATACCCATCCACCTCAGAATCTAAGACATAATCCTAATCTACACATACAAAACATCTTGCTCCTCCTACACCTTTAACCCAACATCTGTTCACACTCTTCCCCATCCCTTCTGTTCTTCCACCGACTGCTAGCTCACACCTCCACCAAGGTTATTTCCTCATATTCTGCACTCCTTGGGGTATGTTTACTTAATTGAGCGTTTTTAGAAATGGAGAGGATGCCCATAGCAACCAGATTCTAGTATCTTCTAGATTCTAGAAGATGCTAGTAAAATGTTAAGTAAATTATGATTGGATGCTCCATTTCTAAAAACTCTCACTTCAGTAAATATACCCCCTTGTCTGAAACTCACTCGTCAAGTACAACTTTCTACCATTCATGTTAGCTTCAAATGTGCACTCACAGCACACCTTTTTATCAGACGCTACCATCACTCATCCTGATCTTTTTACCAGTTAACCCTATAACTGTTTACCCCTCTCTTTAGTATGCAAACTCTCACAGGCAGAGCCTTCATTTCCGATGTTCAAACCCTAGCAACCACCTTGTGCTCCTAGTTTCTTTATCCCATTCCACAACTCTGAAACTAGACTGTTCTTTCACTGCTTTGTGTTGTTAATTAAGAGATAATTGAAAGACTGAAAGAAAATGCTCATATTATTCTTCCTCTCAGTCTCTGACTCCACCTCCCCTTCCTTCCTCTACCTGTAGTCATGCCACAAGGGTCTATTTTCGTCTTCCTTCAATTCAAGGGGTATCCCCGCACCGTTACCTAGTCAGACTCTGTAATAGTCTCCATAGCTCTGAGCAACACCGAAGCTGCACTATTGGCCACAGGCAGAGGCGGATTTAGACCTCACGGGGCCCTAAGCAACACACCGATTTGGGGCCCCCCTTCCTCAAACAATCCATAGCACTATATTTTTTTTACTAATTTATATATATGTGTGTGTGTCTCTGTGTGCATTTTTAAAACTCTCTCAACAACAAGCAATATTGTGGTAAAATAAAGAATAAATTCCTCCCATTTAAAATCATACCCCAGACCTGACACCCCCTCTTCCCTGAATTAAAATAATTCACCAAATCCAACAGCCAATCACAAATCAAACCCAAGACACACACCGTCCCTTAAATTACAATCATACCTCAAATTGGACATCTCTCTCATCCCTAAATTACAATTCAACCGCATATCTGACAGCCCCTCTCCTATCTGAAGTAAAAATCATACCCCAGAACTAGCAACCCATCTTACAATTATAATAATGTCCCAGAACTGCCCCCCCTTCCTCCCACAATTATAATCATGTCTCATCCCACAATTATAATCATGTCTCACAACTGCCCCATTCACCCACAACTATAATCAGGTCCCAGAACTGCCCTCTCCCCTACTCCCACAGTAATAATGACCCATAACTGCCCCTCTTCACACAATTATAATTATGTGCGATAACTGCCCCCTCCTCCCACCATTATATCCCATAACTGCCCACCTTCTCCCATTATATCCCATAATTGCCCCCTCCTCAAAACATTAAATCCCATAACTGCCCCATCCCAATTATATTTATGTCCCAAAAGTTCCCCCCTGAAAACATTAAGGCCCTCATTCAGAGCCACTCGCTAGCGGCAGTACGCTCGTTCCGAGCGATGTTCGCACATCTGCGCATGTGTACGGTTTTTAGTACGCATGCGCGAACCAGTCAGTGCGGCCGAAAATCGTTTGTACGCAATATAGCGAGTGCCTGCTATTTTGAGTGACAGAATGAGGCGTATGTGGGTGGTAACAGGGGAAGGTGCTTGAAAACGGGGAGAGGAGATCCGAACGCAGGCGTGCTTAAAGGTCAAAACGGGCGTTTTATGGGTGTGCATAATTAATATAGCAGCGTCAATGACCACGTCATTTGTTTTTTTTTAACTCAGAACTGCTTGCAAAATAGTGGTTGAAATAACCAACCACAAGAATAGCGAGCAGTTCATATCCTGGTCGATGTACTCGATTAATCTAATAAATAGCGGACATGACGTAGGATGCGAGCGGCCAGGGGGCGTATTTTTCCAAAAAACGAACGCAAGTTTTGTTCGCTCGTTCAGACCTAGAGGCGTGAACAGACCGCAAACAGCGAACGGTTCATTTGAATAGCCACCCCTTGTTTTAGAACGAACGACCGCAAATAGCGAGTGGCTCTGAATGAGGGCCTAAATCCCATAACTGCCCCCTCCCAATTATAATTATGTCCCAAAAGTGCCCCCCTCCTCCATACAATGATATCCTATAACTGCAATCCTACAATTTTAATTACAGTAAGTCCCAAAACGGCCCCCCTCCTCCCACAATATTAATAATTTCCTATAGCTGCCCCTCCTCCACCCTCAATTATGTGAGATAACTGTCCCCCTCCTACCACAATTGTAAGTATGCCCCATAACGGTCCCTCCTCCACCCACAATTATGTCAGATAACTGAGATAACTGTCCTCCTATACTATAATTGTAAGTATAGCCAATAACTGCCCCTCCTCCTCCATCCAGTATGTCAGATAGTTGACCCCTCCTCAAACAATTAAAGGATCCATTCAAAAATCAGACCTCAGATCTATGGGGGTGGCCATCGCCTCCTGCTGCTGTACCCTCTGGCTACACTTGACCCAGTGCATTTTCAGTATCCTTTCCTCTGATTGGTGGATAGCTCCAGCCATCCATATTTTACACGATTTGCCCAATTCCGACGCATCGTGATGACAAATCGTGAAAATTTGCCCAAATCATGTGTCCACTCATGATGCCGATGCGCGTCCCCGCAGGTCGTACATCGCATCTTCAGTTCTGCCATGCTGTAGGGCAGATCTGACAATCTCAGTAACGATGCACTGGAATAGTTAGGAGGCACGATAGATCGTTTGTCACATTGGACAGTTCCCACGACTGCAGGTGAGCTGCTGGGGAGAGTTCAAGTTGAAATCGGACACAATGTCAGATCGTGAGCACATTGCCAAGTTTGTAGGCACCTTTAGATACGCCCACAACAGTGATCGGTGGATGGCCAGCATCATTCACCAATAAGTACTCTAGACAGTGCACTGTGACAGCGGTGCAGACGTGGCTAAGAAGGGCACCACGTGACTAAAGACACACATCCACTAGACGATTAAATTGAGCAATTGAATGATTACGATATCGTTTGATCGTTCAATAATCGTTTGAAAAACGTTTGCAGATTGTTGGTCGTTTAGATATCTATCATCGTACAAATATGTTGTACAACCTGACGATATTGTCAGGTTGAGCATGTTTGCAGATGACTGATGTGCCTTAACTGAACGACTGCTCGTTCAGTGTAGGCACATCGCAGACAAACAAACGACTGCACGATTACAATGTCGTAATCGTGCAGTCTTTTGCCTGTTGTCTAGTGGATGTGTGCCTTAAGAGTCACTGTCTGGTAGAGAATCCTGTGGATGCCGTACCCTCCCTCCCCAGTCACTGTGTGCAGAAGCGCACCCTCATCCCTGCCCGTGTGTAATTCACAAAATACTGAAGAGACACAACAGGCAAGCGCTGGAGCCAGCACCCGGCAGCTGTCTAATCACTGACAGCCTGCCGGGAGTATTCAGCCATCCCAGCGCTCGGGTATCTTCAGTACAGCTTGTGGTCCACCATTATTCAGCCCTGTCGGCGGGCACCCTGGGTCCCACCAGGCCCTAAGCGGCTGCTTTGGTTGCCTAGCGGTAAATCAGCTACTGGCCACAGGGTGCCATTCCAGGCAACCTGCTAATCGGATACAGGAACTATTGGGCGGCGACGGTACTGTCCGCATGGCTCTGCACCCTGGCCGTCAGCACCACCTGCACAACCCTGCCTACAAACCTGTTCTCCTCCTAGCACTATATCCCTGTCACCTGTGCTCCACATTCCTGTCTCCTACTCAAGTGGCGCAGATGCTGTTTGCTCTCTCATACTTTGGGCACGGGTTCATTGAGTACTGAATTAACTCCTTTACCATGTCACCTCTTGCTCCTTCAGGCTGCAGTGATTTGCCCTACCCTTGTCCCTCAGTCTATGATGTTATAGTAATGGTTTTACCTATTTTGTATACTTATGCTATAGTTAACTGTTGTATATTATGTTCATGCAAGCATTCATTTGTCAATGTTTGTATGCTTACCCACTGTATGGCCCTGCAGACACTTTGGTAGGCAATAGAAGTATATGAACAAACTATAGATAAAAGAGGGATGAAAACAAAATTTTTTAACAAATGCTGGGTATACACGGAGCGATAGTCAGCGATAAGAATGATCTCCCTTTAAAAATCCTGGTGTGCTGGATGAACGATATTGTTCATCCACACAAAAAAAAAAACACCAACGACCCATGATTGCGGATCCCTATGGAGAGATAGCGATATTGTACAGGTTGGCCTGTATGCATGGGCGATGGTCGATATCGTTATCATCCAGCAGGAGCACACATCGTTGGTCGTTCATTACATACACACGGAACGATATCGTTATCGTTCATATCGTTGAAATATATCGTTCCCTGTCTACGCACCTTAAATCTAGCTACAAGACTAGAAGAATATTAGCCTATACATAGCAAAGAAGAAAATCAGGGTATTTAACAAGCTGCAGTAAGATTAGGTTTAATGAATAAAAAAATAAAAACTGCTGTGGATAAAAGCCATACATTAAATACATGAATGGACTGGACTTTTCTAGATAGACATATGCAGGGCTTGCTGTATACAGTGTGTGTTCCTAAGCATAGACCAGGGATGGAGAACCTCAGGCCCGGGGTCCGTATAAGGCCCCCAGAATCATTTGGTCTGGCCCTCTGATCTTTTTTCTGCTAGCCTCATCTGGCTAGCAGGATGCCTAGAATGGTTCCCTGCACCCAGAATTTATGCAGAAGTGCCACCTGGAGCATCCTTAAGATGCTTCAGATGGTCACACCGCTGCCCTTACAGCTCCCTGGAGCATCCGGGCATTGCTGTAATCACCGGAGAGTGTGGCCCCACCCCTTGTGACATCATACGGAGGGGGCGTGAACTGCACCAGGCCCACGAATAATATTATATATATCAAAATGGCCCTCGCCAGAAAAAAAGGTTCCCCGCCCCTGGCATAGACAAAGAATATGCAAATTTACTGTTCCTAGCTGCTATTGAACTACTATCATTTATGATCCCTTTTGGAGAGTGATAGAAGCTGGAAGTCTGTAAACAGCTGAATATAAATTGCCAAATCTGTATTCAATTTGTCCACACATTTGTTGGGTCACATTGTAGAGATTTCATAATTGTGCAACCAGGCAATTGACATATGGACAGATCACATTAAGAGGTAAATTGAATTTTGGCTATTAAAAGCTCAAGAAGTGACATAAAAAAAATGTATCTTCCAAACTTCGGAGAGATAGAAGGAATCGGTATGTAATGCTGGCCGCCGGATCAAATACCAAAAGCGGCAGCCCGGCGGGTCGAAATCCTGACAGCTCAAGGTAAGAACCCTAACCTTCCCCTCCCTTAGGGGTGCCTAATCCTATCCTCCCTCTGTTAGTGCCTAAACCTAACCACCCCTCACTGCACCCTAAACCTAACACCCGGGAAGGGGGAGGGGTGCCTAACCCTAAGTCCTTAAACATAACCCTCCCCCCCTGCGGCTAAACGCTAAGATACCCGGCTTACCTTCGTTCGGTGCCGGGTGTTAGAATTCTGTAGTGGGGCTAATGATAGGCGTCGGGATTTTGACGCCTATCTTTAGTCCCATGTCGGTATGTAAGTGTCAAGATATCGGCGGGCGGGATAGCGCCCGCCGGTATCCTGACTGCATTCCAGATAGGAACAAATAAGAATTTAGCAGTTTTGACTGTAGCATGCAAAAGCAACTGTCAGCATTGAAATAAGTAAATCAATTTTACACGTAAATGTATCTAATTGGTAACCATCTAGAACTGCCAGAAATATTTATACAGTATTTGTGCTTATATTACCACAGGAAGCTGTTTTATCAGAGGAGAAATGATAATGGAGAACATAACTCAAAGTCAAACCCCTATTGAGTTCATCCAACAGTTTCAAGAATATGGAATTGCTGCACTTGTGTTTTACAGTATTATCCTACCCGTTGGACTATTTGTTAATCTCACAGCACTCTGGGTTTTTAGCTGCTCTACTAAAAAAAGAACAACTATAACAGTATACATGATGAATGTGGCACTGCTGGATTTAATGTTTCTACTGTTTGTGCCTTTCCGTATAATATACTATGCCAAACAATCCTGGACCTTTGGAGATGTATTCTGCCGGATAATGGGTGCTCTTACAGTGTTTTACCCAAGTGTCACATTGTGGCTGCTTGCTTTTATAAGCGCTGACCGATATATGGCAATTGTGCAACCCAAGCACATCAAAGAGCTGAAGAACATTTCCAAAGCAATGGCAGCATGCTTTGGAATTTGGATAATGACTATTGTAATTACAACCCCTTTGCTTTTTGTCTATGAGGACCCAGACAAAGACAATTTCAACACTTGTTTCAAAATGTTTGACATCATCCATTTGAAACAAAACAACTTTTTGAACATTGCTCGTTTGGTTTTCTTTTTCCTGATTCCTCTGCTTATCATGATAGGCTGTTATAGCATCATTATTTACAGTCTTGTTAGCGGTAGGACTTCACGACTGAAGCCCAAAGCAAAGAAGAAATCGATAAGAATCATTGTGACTTTAATCGTGCAGGTACTGCTGTGTTTTGTACCATTTCATGTGTGTTTTATACTACTAATGACCGAGGAAGAACAAGAACACTACATCTTATGGGGAAAGGTATCCACCTACCTAATGAATCTCAGCACATGCCTGGATGTAATCCTGTATTACATTGTCTCCAAGCAGTTTCAGGCTCGAGTGATCAGTGTAATCTGGTACCGCAACTATCTGCGCAGTGTACGCAGGAAGAGCAGGAGAACGGGCAGCATACACTCTTTGAGCAATATCAACAGTGAAATGATGTGATCTGTGTGTGTTTTTCAGATGAGTAAAATAAATATAAATTAAAAAATCTATATACATTAATTTAATCTAAAAACTTGATTAAAACATTGAGTAGACAGAATCTGGTAAAAAAAAATAAAAAATGGGAAAATAACTATAACCCCTGCCGCGATCATAGCTCAGCTACGATCGGGCATTGTTACTGTATTTAATAAAACATGGCCGATGGGGGAGCTGCTACGCATGCCCACCTTCAGCAGCTCCTCCAGTCACCACTGACAGTCCCGCCACCAGCCTTCCCTGCATGTGCACACACAGCGGCAGCCTGCAGCCCTGCGTGACAGTACAGTACACACAGAAAGGAGCCAGCGCCGGCCCACCAATTCTTACTGTGTCAGTGTGACAGTCAGTAAGTAAATTTATACTTTAATAAATCTGTCTCCCTGACTAGTGTAAAGGGGGGGGCTGGGGCTGAAGACACGGCTGGGGAATCTGGGGAATGGTGAGGCAATCTGTCTGCCTGGCTAGTGTAAAGGGGGGGGGCTGGGGCTGAAGACATGGCTGGGGAATCTGGGGAATGGTGAGGCAATCTCTCTGCCTGGCTAGTGTAAAGGGGGGGGGGGCTGAAGACACAGCTGAGGAATCTGGGGAATGGTGAGGCAATCTGTCTGCCTGGCTAGTGTAAAGGGGGGGGCTGGGGCTGAAGACATGGCTGGGGAATCTGGGGAATGGTGAGGCAATCTGTCTGCCTGGCTAGTGTAAAGGGGGGGGCTGGGGCTGAAGACATGGCTGGGGAATCTGGGGAATGGTGAGGCAATCTGTCTGCCTGGCTAGTGTAAAGGGGGGGGGGCTGAAGACACAGCTGAGGAATCTGGGGAATGGTGAGGCAATCTGTCTGCCTGGCTAGTGTAAAGGGGGGGGCTGGGGCTGAAGACATGGCTGGGGAATCTGGGGAATGGTGAGGCAATCTGTCTGCCTGGCTAGTGTTAAGGGGGGGGCTGGGGCTGAAGACACAGCTGAGGAATCTGGGGAATGGTGAGGCTCAGAGATGGGCTGGGGAATGGTGAGGTGGCCACACCGGGGGGTACAGTCTTGTTCAGTGCACATGTGTGTGGTGAGGTGAGCAGGGGGGGAATGGAGCATATATATAATTTTGTGGGAAGTCTGGAGCATATTATTGGGGGGGAAGGGGGCTGGCGCATATTATTACTGGGGGAATGGGGTTGGTGTTTGTGGAGCATATTATTACAAGTGGGGTCTGAAGCATATTATATTGTAATGTCATGTGGTGATGGGGTCTGGAGCATATTATGGAGGGGTGTGTCTGGAGCATATTATTATATCATGTGAATGTTATATGCACTTACTCTGTAACCTAACTTTGCCTACAAATTTTATAATGTTATATTGATTGTTTTGTGCAACTTACACTGCAAAGTGCAAACTATAGCTTGTTATATCTTATTGCGCCCTAGATCAAAATTGCATACAATACTTTTTTTCTTGCGGCCCACACACTCTTTATGCTGCATACATATGGTCAGATTTTGTCAAGGATCTGAACGATAACGATTGTAAAAATCGTTCATGATATGTTGGTCAATCATTGACCAACGATGCGCGTTCCCGCATGTCAGATAACAACATCTGACATAGACTGTTTGAGCAATAAGATTTGGACGATTTCTTTCATTTTAATACTGTCAGAAATCGTTCACAAAATCGTTCAAAACATTGATGAAATCGTTCATGGTTATCGTTCATCTAGCAAATCTGACCGTGTGTATGCACCATTAGACCTTGAATATTCGTCCCAGTTGGGAATTTGAGTTTGACATGCCTGATCTACTGAATTCAATGTTGTTTGTGCTGCACCCTTCATAAAAAGCCTCTAAAAACATCCTAGAGGAGATGCAAACTACAATGATATAAATAAAACAAATGTATCAATGGTCACATTCAGTATAAGGGGTGTATCTTTGTACAACGAAAGAGATGCTGTATTGTATAAAGGATTAAATATAACAACCTAAAATAAAGTTTATAAAAAGTGAAGTTATTGGTGGGGATAGCGGAAGACATGATAAAGTTTGTGTATTAACAAAGAAGATAATAGAGTATATGTAGGCCAATTGATTTTATGTAGAGATAAATAATACTGGTGTACATAGTTGCAATGAGAGGTGCACAACATTTTGAAGTCTGTGGGCCGCTTTGGGAGATAGCACTCATTGAAGGGGCCTCATTACAACTTTATTTGCCCAAGCACGTTAAAAATGTACAATTTACTCTATGTAGTTATAACAGACCTTGCAGCATTGTTAAAGAGTCCCTATGGGGACACAAGTGTGTGCAATGCTGAAAATAGTTATTCAGGTTGCAGAAGGTCAAAATTGTATATAGAAAATGCTTCAAAGAGTTGTGCATGTTAAAATACATGATAACCAGACATTTGTGTGTATATATATCTTGCTTAGTACGGATAACACAAGACATAGCAATGTTCTAATTGAGTTGAAATAGCAAGAAAGACTGTGCATCTACCAAAGCATTTTGACTCGTTTATATTGCTCATTTCCTGCAGTAGGACCTGAGAAACATCCACCTTTCACTTTCACAACACAGCAAATATCTAAAAAAAAAAAAAAAAAAAAAAATACTTTTGGCTGGAAGTTGTTTGCCAGTCTGTACGTTGGGGTGGAACGGCACAGTGAGATGGAAAGAGCAGAATATTGTGATGTAGGTTCCTATTTACCAAGCTTTTTTTACATAAAATTATGTAGAAACTGCAGTTTCTGCAAACTTTTATGACCTGTTACCAGGGCCGGACTGGGACTAAAAATCAGCCCTGGCATTTGAAAGCACACAGGCCCACCTGCTGCGGACTTTATGCACAAAAAACATGCTGGTGCTAGTAAAACGTGGGCTATCACTTTTGGGCCCATATATGATGTACACGTAGTGTTCACTCTAGGTCCGGCGGCAGACAGGGCGCTGTATCTAGAGCTAGGGAACGCCTGCGCACGCGCGCCCAAAAAGGGGGTATGTGTTTAAAACACATCCTCTTTTCGTCACTTTTGGGGGCGTGCCCAGCACTTACGGACATGCTGGGCTGTCACCAAGCGCCGCAGTCACTGTGAATGGATGCCGGGCGCTTGCGCCTGGCATCCTTTCACTGACTGTGACCGCTGCTCTGCCGTTTTCCCAACCCGCGGGACACTGCAGCCCGCAGGTGGAGGACAGAACCCAGAGGCTGTTTCAACGGGGCGCCGCGCTGGAGGGCAGGGTGCTTTCTGCCCTTCAGAAATACGGCAGGGCGCGGTGCCCCGCTGAAACAGCCTAGCAAGAACACTATACATGGTAGCAATATTTACTCTAGTAAAAGTTTGTAAGGCTACCTGGTACACATCTAGATTTTACAGGACAAATCTAGATCTTACTTTGACTCTTGCTGCCTAAACAACTCCTACTGCCATAATTACAGATGGTACAGTGTAAGCATGCTGGCACTTGGATGCATTACCTGGATTACATTCCAATGTCACCCGCTTCGTGTCACCCACTGCCTCTAGTGGGTGAAACTAAGCGGATGACACTGGGGAGAGGCAGAGTTTGATAGGCAGTGGTCGATGCTGTTGAGTGGCAGTAGTTGACACATGAAAGAGGCAGTGGGAGACGCAGGGGACAGGAAGAGGCTGACGGGGAGAGGCAGTGGCTGACAGAGGCTGACGGGGAGAGGCAGTGGCTGACAGAGGCTGACGGGGAGAGGCAGTGGCTGACAGAGGCTGACGGGGAGAGGCAGTGGCTGACAGAGGCTGACGGGGAGAGGCAGTGGCTGACAGAGGCTGACGGGGAGAGGCAGTGGCTGACAGAGGCTGACGGGGAGAGGCAGTGGCTGACGGGGAGAGGCAGTGGCTGACGGGGAGAGTCAGTGGCTGACGGGGAGAGGCAGTGGCTGACGGGGAGAGGCAGTGGCTGACGGGGAGAGGCAGTGGGTGACAGAGCATGACCGGGAGAGGCAGTTGGCGATGTCAGGTAGAGGGTGACAGGGAGAGTGTGACAGGGAGATAGTGACACAGAGAAGAGGCAGAGGGTGACAGGCATTGGGTGAGGCAGTGGGTGATAGAAAAAGATAGTGGGAGGCGGTGAGGCAGTGGGTGACAGGGAGAGGGTAACGGGTAGAGGCAGTCGTCGATGTATGGAGAGGCAAAGCGTGACACGGAGAGGCAATAAGTGATGGAGAGAACTGCAATGTGCGACACCAGGGAGAGGCAATGGGCGACACCATCGAATTGGGTGACAGAGGGGAGGCAGTAGGTGACATGATGGTGAAAGGCAGTGTTTGCCAGGGAGAGGTAGTGGGTGATGCCTGGTAGAGGGTGAAAGGCTGTGGGTAGTGGGTGATATATAGGGGGGCACTGGGCTAGATGGGAAGTGGGCAGTGAGATGGTGGTGGGAGGGGGGAACACTAGGCTGGAAAAGGGGGTAACACTGGGCTTAATGAGGGGGGGCACTGATTGGACTGTCTGGGTGTTCTTGCTGAGGGGCAGTCAGATGGGACAGTGGGCTGATTGGGGAGCGAAGGGGAGAGACACTGGGCTGGCAGAGTGGAAGGCACTGCAATGAGGGGTCAGTGAGATAGTGGGGAACACTGGGCTGGATGGGGGGGTCACTGTGGATAGGGGGAATGGGCAGGATGGGAAAGGGAAGAGAGAAGGTTGGTAGGTGGGAACACTAGGCTGAATGAGGGGGATCACTGTGACTGGCTTGGGGGTTCTAGATGGGGGCAGTGAGATGGGTGCAGTGAGATGGTTGGGGAGGGAAGGAGGGAGACACTGGGCTTGCAGGATTTGAGACACTGGGATGGGGGGGTCAGTAATGGTAGGGAACACTTGGTTGGAGAAGGGGTAAAACACTGGGATGGGAGCACTGACCTGCTGCTGTTCCATTTCTGCTGGCCCCACACACTTGCTGCAGCACCGATCACTCACACGGCAGCCTCCTGAGCAGCCCTTCAGCGTTGATAACCCCTGGCCCCCGCCGTGCATCTTCCAGCCGCACAGATTCACATGGCCGCCGGCCGCATCATTACGCGGCCGCTTCATGACATCATTACGCAATGATGCAACCGCGGTGAATGTAAAAAAACAGGGTGAACGCCGCAGTGCCAGCATTAACCCTGCGCTCAGCCGCATTGGCCCATCTGCCAGAAGTGCCCGATGGCCGGTCCGGCCCTGTTACTATGTACTGACAGCACAATGCTGGAGGTTTCACAGAAATCTCCAGCAAAGTGCTAATTACCAAGGAAAGAAAAATCGGCTGCGCTTCTCAATAACCAAGGCTATTGAGAAGCGCAGCCGTTTTTTCTTTCCTTTTAACCTATTTTTTTAAATATTTGCACATTCTTCATATTTTGGCAGCAGCTTTTCTCGAACATTATGTCTTTAGGGGAGCGCTTATACTCATCAGTTCTTCTTTTCTTCAAAGTGCTAATTAGCGCTGCCGATCGCAGTCCACATTATTATGAATGGGGACTATGACCTGACCCTTATGTAAAAGCTTTTTGGAGTTTGTCCCAGTAAGTATCATCTTGTGCAAAATGCTGGGGATATAACTCAGAGGGACAGTGGGTTACCTGTAACCTCTGTTCCTGCAAGTTTCCCTAAGTACATAGCAGGGATGTTTCCATTTTGCAGCAGATATTTTCATCTGTAATGAAACCTTAATAATCGCGGCAGCTCTTCTATTATTAGTAGATAGATATTATAATGATTGCATAGACTAAGACTCATAGCTCTGCAGTCGCAAAAACAGGCAGTGTGAAAGACCGCTTCAGCTTCTGACTTGCTGGAAATGCTGCCTGTCACAGACATGTTACTACCATAGGCAGCCCTGACATGTGTCAGCCCAACTCAATGTATTATTTACTTGCCCACTACCCAGCAGCAAGTGCACTAAATAAACATTAATTAAATTGTACTTGGATGTACCGTGGATGAGCTACTTTCTGGTTGGGAACAGGTTAGGTATGTGTTGCTGCCATCATGGCAATCTATTTGTCCAGGCAAATGGAAAGTTTATAATATCGGTGCACTGGCACCCACCTGAACTTTTTCAAACTAGCTGAGCAGTAAAGAGAAGAAACCAGTGTGGTGCAGGATCATTACAGCCCTATGCGTACAATGTTGTTATATGATTTAGCATTAATAACACTGTAATGTTAAATGATAACATGTTTCAAAGCTTCTTACAAAATTAAAAATGTCACAAAAACATTCTTAACATTTCATGGAACATGCACTGTAGTACAGAATATAAATGTTCTAACATACAGTACGCGTATAGATATTACAGATATTCATGAATATTTAAAATCTGCCCTGAAGATCGCTCCTATGAATGAACCTTCATTAATACATAAAAAAAGTAAAGAAAATATAAAATTTTTTAATAACCGCAACCTTAAAATATTTGAAATAACATTTACAGTATATAGAGATTGGTGTAACATTTAAAATTTCCACTTTACCATACTTTGTCAAAGTAAATATAAACAAAACACATTTGCTAAATTATTTTAGTATAAATAACAAATATGCATAATAGAGCGGTATTTCCATATTACAGAAAGGGGTCACTTACTAAATGGCACTTAAATGAACTAGCTGGTGTATTGAATCAATGCACTGTAATGCGATGAGCAGTGTTGCTAAAATAAAACCTGGCACTTATGTGGTAATGAGCAATGCTTTATCGTGGTACTGTAAAGGCTTGAGGAGGCAGATTGTCAAAAATAAACGTAAAAGTCCCAAGTGATGTGTAGCCGGGAATATATTCTGCTCCCTTGAAAGTTCACAACTATAGAAATAGTCTGGTGGGGGTAAAGGAAAGGTGGTAGGGATGTGCAAAACAATAAAACAGGCCTAGCCAGAGTACTGCAAGGCATGTTTTTTATATCTGCTCTAGATTCCGTATGGTACATTCCTTTACATAGGCCTACTAGATGATGTCCCCGATGCTGCCTGGGTTTTTGCTCTCTCTCTCTCTTACCTCCTGTCTCTGTTTTATCCTCTCTCTTCACTGCACCTATCCCTTTTTTCTCCTCCTCTCTATCCCTCTATTAATCCCATCTCTCTCTTCTCCCTCATCTGTCTATTTCTCTGATCAACACTTTATTTTATTATATGGTTTATCCTTAGCATTACTTTTTCTTTTCAGTTTTACTATTGTACTTCTTGGTATGTCCTCAAATTTTCTCCTCTACAAGGTGTTTATTCTTTGAACATATGGCCTGTGCATCCCTCAGTGTAGATTTCCTTGCTTGTATACTGTTATACATTGTTGGTTGGGGATAATGTTGTGATGTTGCTATTGCAGTAGTTCCCAAACTGTACGCCGTAGCACCCTGGGGTGCCTCAGTACACTTGCAAGGGTGCCTCGGGTTGGTGGTCCAGCACCAAATCAAATTATTTATGATCATTGTAATATAAATATGTGGACAAACAGAAGCACAAACTTGTCCATCACTATATAACTAAACCTAAGGATGACAGGTAAGCACAATGTACGGTTTTACTATATTTTTCTCTGAATTTCTCAATAACAAACTTTTGGCATAGGAGTGCCGTAAAAACAATGCTGATACTCTAGGGCGCCATGATTCAAAAAGTTTGGGAACCGCTGTGCTATTGGTTGATTTTAAGGAATGTCTGTGTTTTCATCGGGAGTTGGTGTATGATGAGTAAGTATTGGAAATAATAGAAGTGTATAGAAATGCGTGTTATGCCAAAACTCTGGAATTGATATCAGTGTTACTGGTGGGAGGGGTCAGAGTTCATACCAGCTGTTATTAAATTCCAACTTGATAACATTTTTTTTTATCACTCCTCAGAGATATATAGCAAGATAAAATAAACGTGTTCAAACAGACAATATAATGCAACTCAATATGCAGTGCAACGAGCTACGTTGGAAATGTGTGCATTTGTTTAATTTGCTTATGTGATTTCACCTTTGTGAAAAAACAAAGTAAAATGTCTATGTGTATGGATTCTAGACATAAGGAATCAATTTCACACAGACTAACTTTCACAATGTAACATAACAGAATGTTCTTAAATTTTAAAAGTGACACAAATCTGAAAGTATCTTGAGGCAACTTCTATATAATTTACTATACATATGAACAATTTAATAAGTTGTGGTTGAGCTGTTGTGCAGACAGAAATAAACCACAAATATACAAAGTATCACGGAAAATAGAGAATAAAGTAATTTCAGTACTGTACTTCCTAATAGTTCTTACATTAATTACTCACTCTCCCCTACAGCTCTTATTTGGCAACTCTGACTAGCCGCCTGGTTTGGAGGGATTTGTGTACTGGAGCACATGGGCTACATACTGTTGAAGATCTATGCTATCCTGCTGATATTATATCATTCTAGCTGTTACAATGTAATGTAGATATTCCACTTCAAGAGCAATACTGTTCTATTCAGATATCTACTTTCATAACTTTGCGTATCTAGATATTTGACAATATAAAGGAGACAATCAATAAAGTCAAAACGATTGCCATATTAAGCATGCGTGGTGGGATTTGACCACTTGCAAAGCTTTGGTAAATGAACCAGTATCATGAAGCCCAGGGCATGAAAGTCGATAACACACATTTCTTCAGTAGAAGAGTGGTCTATAGCCTTAAACTGGGAATCCACTAGCCATCCTGCATCTAAAATGCGAGTTACAGATATTAGGTTTATAGAGAAACTCTGGAGTATAGTACAATATCAGCTATTTTTAAGGCAGAATCAGAGTTAAAGGTTATTCTGTACAGATATGGAGAATTTAGTAGGCTCTATCAAACCATCTCAAGGAGCCTAGTTATTGGGGTGTTTGGATACAGAGCGAGTTGCAGTAGCTAAATGGTTTACTTTGATGAATCATATTTGAATTTTCAGTAAGTACTTGGGTTTTTTTTTTCCAGTGTTTCCCCATTGATGTGATGAAAGTTTCCTCTTTTTTTAGCTTTATATGATAATAACATAACAGAAAAAGAATTACTTACAATCCAGAAGGTAAAGTGCTGAGGGTTATACCAACCACAACTCGTACAACTTCAACAAGCAGGAAATCAAAAAGGGCAGAAAGTATCCAGGTCCCAAGCAAATATGACTGGAACAAGAAAAAACAAACACTATGAGTCTTTATAGTTAATACTTTATGATAAATACTTTCCAATTTGATCAGTTCTAAAAATAAGCTTATGCACAAAATTAAATGGTGCACAATATAAATTGGTAAGCAGACCCGCAACTGCCCAAGGTACGCAACAGGTATTCCATGTATCACTGCTTAGACCAGGGATGGGGAACCTCAGGCCAGGGGGCTGGATAAGGCACTGGAGTCATTTGGTCTGGCCCTCTGAGCTTTTTTCTGCTAGCCTGATCTGGCTAGCAGGGTGCCTAGAATGACACCCTGCAGCCAGAATCTATGCAGCAGCGCCACCCGGAGCATCCTTAGGACGTTGCAGACAGTCACACCGCTGCACTCACAGCTCCACGGAGCATCCTCAAGATACTCCGGGCATTGTTGTAATCACCGGTGATTGTGGCCTCACCCCTGTGTGACATCACACGGAGGTGGCGTGGCCTGCACCAGGCCAACAAATAATATTATATATATCAAAATGGCCCTTGGCAGAAAAAAGGTTCCCCACTCCTGACTTAGACAAACATTATTATATTAGAAGAGGCTGGCAATACATTTTGAAGAGTGGGTTGTCATGTAATTACAATTCACCAATCATTCTCCATGTCTCAATTCAGAAACTGTATTATAGCAAGCCTTGCACATCCCATGTTGAGCCAGGCAATGTAATACAATATAACAGCTGGCAACTGGAAAGGCACTGTGGGCCTCAAATAGAGTCAGCCACAACTTTGAAACCCTAATGTACATAGGAAAACAACATGAGTACCTTGAGTTGCACATTATTTAAGCTAAGAGTAATTAATGAGAAGGAAGCCTGTCCGCAAATTACCTATCCTGCCTCTGATTGGCTGGAGATGGTAAAAAATCTACCACCTATGTCTATACAGGTTGAGTCTCCCATAGCCAAAATGCTTGGTACCAGGAGTATTTTGGATATTGGAATATTTGCATATTATAATGAAATGTCTTGGGAATGGGACCCAAATATACACACAGAATGCATTTGTGTTTTTTATATACACCTTATACACACAGCCTGCAGGTCATTTAATACAATATTTTTTATAATTTTGTGCATCAAAAAAAGTTTGTGTACATACATGAAATTCAATTATGTTTCATATATACCTTATACACACAGCCTGAAGGTTATTTTATACAATATTTTTAATAATTTGTGCCTTAGACAAAGTTTATGTACATTAAACCATCAAAAATCAAAGGTTTCATTATCTCAGTCATGCTGAAAATATTCCGTATTTCAGAATATTTGGATATGGGAGACTCAACCTGTACTACACGAGTTATGAATTCATTAAACTGCAGAACAGTAGTTAATTGATACACTACTACAACGATCTTTAGTTACTGTATAAAACCAGAGGCAAGCTGCATGGACAGGCTATTGGCAGACAAACTGCTTCCAATTACACTGTTGCAGCTTCACAATGAACAAATCCTCAGAAGACCCTAACATTTATTTAGCCTTTGGAATACTACAGGACTGGAAAAGATAAATTGGGGGTTTGTTTCTAATGAAGGATTTTTTCAACAGTCTGTGTTTATTTGCAATTAGTTCAATGTGTGCCAGTGGCTGATCTGGCAGGCACTGGCAACTATGGACATGGTGGCACTTTCCATTTTAAGGACTGTGACATACCTTGCTGAGACTTCTAGTTCGATAAACTAAAGTACTTATTATCTGACTAACAAATTTCTCCAATTATTCCCATCCCTTAGGAACTGAGATGAGTCACAGTGATGTTAAGCATGGGCCATGATATCCTAGGCCAGGGAACTTTTTTACCTTTTACCCCAAAATATATTTAGATACGCCGACGTTACCCCTTTGATTTGAAAGGGAGGAAATCATATAGTAGTGCCGCCATATAATGCCCCTGTAGTAGTGCCCCCATAGTTATGCCCCTGTAGTAGTGCCCCCATATAATGCCCCTGTAGTAATGCCCCCATATAATGCCCCCGTAGCAGTGCCCCCATATAATGCCCCTGTAGTAGTGCCCCACATAATTCCCCTGTAGTAGTGCCCCCATATAATGCTCCTGTAGTAGTGCTCCCATATAATGCCCCTGTAGTAGTGCCCCCATATAATGGCCCTGTAGTAGTGCCCACACATAATGCCCCTGTAGTGCCACTTGTACAAAAAAAAACACTTCCCTTAATCCCTGCTCCTGTCGCCGTCCTGACCGCCCGGCTGCTCCTGGGAACTATGGGAGAGACGTCATGAAGAGAACTCCAGCCTCCGGCTAACGCGGCGCTGCAGGGAAGGAGCCGGCGCCCACTGGTAATAACATCTCAGTGGGCGTCCGGCTTAGAGTCTCCCTGCGGCACAGCCAGGCATGCATATGAATCATTCTATATTATAGGCTGTCCGTCCATTACCTATCTATATTATAGGCTGTCCGTCCATTGTCTATTAGAATTTCATGTTTACCCCATGTGGGGTAATTTCCCCCTGTTCCCCGACCACTGTCCTAGGCTAAGACTCATATTTACTTGTGATCTCAAATCCCTCAGGAAATTCAACTGCATGCTAATGAGGTTGGGGCTGGCTCATGTTATATAAGGTGGTTTAGTGTGAACAGACTAGCCTGTCATAGCCTGGTGCTGGTTGCGCCTTTTGTAAGGTAATACCATACTGTTTTTTTGGGATGTAGTCAATAGACTGGCGGACTAAATGCCACTGGTCTATATCCCGACTGTAGAAGCCTGACATGGGACTTAAGTTAGGCGACGAAATACCGACGCTTATCTTAATACCGAATGTAAAGAGAAACCCGCACCAGGTTAAATATGGTATACTAATGGATAAAGAGTAATCCTATATCTATACCAATAGTCTTTACTACTTTATTAGACTATATGTACTCGATATAGGTAGGTGCCACCCATTGATTCAAAAATGGTAAGCTTATATATAGGTAGAAAAAAGGAAATCAACTTTATTGTGGGTGCACTCAGATCTCTTCTTACAATAAAATAATTACATTTTTATTAGATATATTAAAAACTAATTGGGCTTATTAACATATAATATACAAATGCTGATAATTGCTAATTTAATATGAATATCACTATACTATATTTGTGCTATTTATTGCACCAATATTATTTTATTTACACATAATTGCTTATATGCCCTTGAGATAGGGCTTCAAAAAGCGAAATATTAAAATTAATTTTTATTTAAACAAAATAATAACGTGATAGAAAGAAAAATGTTATGTGAGAAAGTAAATATATGTAAAAAAAAAAGGTCGTGTGCTGTCTTTGACAGTGTATTGTTTAAGATAATGTGTGTTCTTGTCCCTGCAAAGTCAAAAAAAGACTTAGAAATAATAATGAATCACTCCAAATAGATGCAAGTATTATTATGCTGAATTTGTTCCCAGGTGAGGAAGCCTGAGAAGTGTTCTGGCTACTCAATAATATAAATGGTATCTTAGATACCTATAATATCATTAATCAATAAAGTACAGATACATTTACCATACTCCCACTTATTAACAACTAGTATAATCAATAAATCACTCCATAAAGGTGTAGATGGCATTTGCTGAGTTTTATTCTGAGAGAGCCTAATAATGTTTAGGCTACCTGATATTCTCAGTTGTATCTTTTGTGTTAAATGTATCATTAGACGTTCTAAAAGGTAGATACATTTGTTGCCAGATTCCTCCTGTGGAAATAACAGGCTAGTTGAACTTCTCTCCTCTCTCAAAAACCGAGAATCACTATAATTATGCAGCAATTAAAAGCTGCTATTTATTCCAGAGTCTATTTCTTAGATCTAATATTCTAAACTTATTTAATTCACATAGTATTTTTACTTGCTTTAGATAGGAATAATCAGCCATATAATAACATTATTTGTCAGCCGTATAATCTGCTTATAATACAGTAGTGTAGAGCTTCTACTCCTGCTCCATTGATTTAAAGTATTTTTGTATATAGTAGCACATATATCACTAAACTACATAGGTCTAGAAAACGGAGCCACTCTAAATTTCAGTCAGTACCCGTTTCATTGCAGTGTAATTCTGATGCTGGGATCAGCATTACTGAAATGCCGTCTGCATGTTTCAGATATCCCCGTGGACTCTCATGCCGGCCAGTAGTTTTAGATTCCGGGACAAGTAACTATTCGTATTGTTCACTCCATATCACTGATAGTATTTCCTAATCTAACACACATATGAAATCTACATAAATATAGTTTTTAACATTTACAGATCAGCGCATGACACACGCCAACGCGCATTTCGCTTCCTTAGATTTATCAAGGCTATTAGAGCCAACGCCCGCCAGATTAGAGGTTTAAATAGCGTTATGTATCCAATCTCAGAGGAGGATAGTAATCTCCAATTAGCAACTAGATCACTTCAGTTTTCCTTTCATGTTGTATTCCTATAGGTCCCTCCAATACTTATGGAGCTTGCAGAGTAATTATTTCCATATAAAATTAATATCTGTAATATACACATAGACAACTATTCAATCATTGTACCAATTTCTTCTAAAATGCATCCAGAGTATTATCTATATCAGTCATATATTTTATTCCTACATTTATATCCCATTCGAATTTTAAAAACTATATATATATATATATAAAACATTTATTTTCCAAGATAACATTAATTCATCCTTGCTTATATTATCACAATGTTTAACCAATCTTGTTTACTGGATATAAATAATATCAAACCTACATCAAAAAGTATACATATTCCACTATTGACAAAATCTAGAATACATGAATCCAATAAAGTGTTATCAATTAAATATATATCTATTATTTTAAGGTACTATAATTATTTAATGTGTCTATTAGTGGTGAAATGCGTGATAAAGTGACAATGTATATGTGATAATATTAATAAACAAAACATATATAATCTAACAAATAAATCTATGTTAAATACATAAATAATCATTACAGTGTAAACAGTGATGTGAATAACATGTGATATATATATATATATATATATATATAATATTATTCCAATTAAATTGAAACATACATTATTATTAACAAAGATACATAGTGACAAAAACATATTAGGATCAGGTGAGTATAGGATCTTTGTTGCAGGGCCATACACACGGATTTCTACTTGGAGAAGAGGACAGAAACATCTGGTAGAAGGTAAGTATGTGTGTACTAAACTTTTACTAAATACGGTGTGTGTGTGTGTGTGTGTGTGATGTCTTTATTTATCTATTTATATTACAGTGGGGGTACAGGTGCCGGCCACCTGCTGGCACTTGCAGATCCACAAGTGCCAAAGGGCAGGCATGCTGGTACCTGTAGTTCCACTGTAAAATACAATAGTTTTATTCCATTCTTCACTTTATTACCCTCGTATCCACCGCTCCAGGGATGCAGGTAAGAGCCCCGGGCTTCAGACCAAGCCTGGTGTTCGGGAAAGGGGGGACCCCTTTTTATGGGGTCCCCACCTCCCCTGAGATCCTCGGCTTGGCCTGACCAACTTGGGGAGAGAATGCTTTGGCCCTGGAGACCCGGTAATAGGGTCTCCGGGCTGTGGTATTACAAACCAGTCATTTTGGGTCCGGTGCTGGTTTTAAATATACCCTACGCATTTATTTCCCCCCTATATTTCAAACCAGAACTGGCCCAGCAGCATGTAGTTTATTCTTTAATTATGGTGGAACCTTACTCATTTTGTTCCCCGTAATTTTAGGAACCAGGACTGGCTAACAAGTGGGGGGCTGGTTATGGCTTTTGGGGGGACCCCACGTCAATTTTGTACCAAAATGAACCCTTACAACACCCTTTCCATTCATAAACATACACAAATCACACGGATATGAGCATGTTGGATTGTAACTCGCAGCTCTGGAGGTGGTGCATTTAAAACTTCTATTGCGACCCTGATTTGAGTGTAAAACGGACGAATTTAGCAAAACGAATAATGGTAAATTCCGATTTAGGCAGAAATTAGTGAAAAGTACTTCCGAATTGAGCCGACGGTGATATAATTTCTATTGAAAAACGGCCAAATTTGTGCCATAAAACCACCTTATTTCATTCAACGAGAAAAAAAGAACAAATCACCTGACTTTAATGATGTAAATTCTTGATTTGCAAAAAAGTGATTATCACTCGAGAATGCAAATCGGGACCAACACGAATCTTTGTAAATTTACCCCTTAGTTTTGCTAGACACATACACATTTGAAGTAGTAAGGTTAAAGGATGAGAACGGTACTATTGTTTTGTATTCATGAATAAATGCATATTTCACAGCCTTAATTGTTCTCTAGAAGCAAATGAATCTATGCTGACCACATTTACAGTTGGTAGGTTTGCTTACCGTAAATTTCTGGGACCCAAATCTTCTCTCTAAAGTTCTAAAATTGTAGATGAGTAAACTGCTACAAAATGTGTCCTTCAAATCAAGACATACAATTCTCCCAGAGAAAAGCCTCCATATCTGAAACATAAATGAGTAAATCGTATCTTGCTTTTAGTTAACTTCACCAAAAGAAGAATTTTTTATTATAAAATACATTAGCAATAATATAGGCCACCTATACCATGCAGAAATTATTTTTTCTTGTAAGTTTAGGTGTATACAACACTGTAGAATATGAGCACTTATATATACTCATAGTGAGGTTGTATATTTCAATTACATCTTAATTTACAAAGTTAATTATGAAAAAAAACCTAGCAAAAACATAATAGTTTTAAAGTAATACAAAAAAAACATCATATAAATAGAAAAGCTTAACAACATATGGAGTAGGTGTACGTGTCATGGAGGTCCTTATGGCAACACTTGACTTATGTGCCCACCCTGCACCCATGGGGCAGGACTGTTGCCACCTTTCCCTTTTTTTTTTCACCAACGTGGAACACTGGGCCTGATTCAGAGCTGAACGCTCTGACCAGAGCCCTCCTCCATGAAAATGGAGCGGCCTCCTGGCCGCTCGCATAGCTGTGGGTGACCACCCACAGCATATGCGAGCGGCCAAAAAGATGGTCGCGATGGTCTTGACCATCGCGAACCATCGGATTTGCGATGGAGACCCTGCGGTAGGGTCTCCCTGCCACAAGCCCTGCAGTGATTTTGGCTCTATCAGAGCCAAAATCACTCCCACTGACATCACTAGTGATGTCAGTGGGGCCGGCTTCAGACGGTAGGTGTTCCCGTGGGAACGCCTCCGTCTGGCAGGCATGCCCCCGGCACGCCCAACAAAGGGGGCGTGCTGTCAATCAACATCGACAGCACGCCCCCTTTGGTGCGAGACCCGGAGCGATGGAAAGCCCGTCGCTCCCCGGGTCTCGCGCATGCGCACGACGGAGCTCCCTCCGTCGTGCGCATGCGCAGTGGGGAACATCGACCTGCTTGCGAGCGTACTGCCGCTCGCGAGCGGGTCTGAATGACCTCCACTGTTCCTTCCTTTCCTACCTCATAAAGACTTGAAGGACCAGATTTATATTTTTGCTAGCACTCATTACTAATCTTAAATGTTGCTCAAACCAATCAGCTCCTAACTGTCATGTGTTTGAAAAATGCCAGTTAGGAGCTGATTGGTTGGAACACCATTTAAGACTAGTAACGGGTGATAACAAAAATATCACTTGTTGATAAATCTGGGCCTTGATAACGTGATGCTGCAGGTGCCAACCACAAAGAGTTCTAGTTTCAAGAGACAGTAATACGATAAATGGTGAGTGACGATTTCATGTAAGCAAATTTTTAAAATATAACCATCATCAATTTAACTTAATGATTTTTGTTTAAACTAGGATGTGTTTTGGGGTTTTTATACTGTAAAAGTCCACACAGATGGACGCTAATGAGATTTGTACGCAGACCGAGCGATTGTTGGATATTTGGCATGAGTGTAAGCCGCACTTCGCACGTGCTGCAATTGGTTTGCGCCTACAAATGCACAGAGGATCAATACGCAAAGCGAGTGACTGGTAGTCAGCATTTGGAGGAGGTAACGGGGGGTGGTTAATAAAATGCAGGCATGTTGGACCATTTTAAATGCTGTTACATTGGCGTGCATAAATTAGCCATTGCAATCTTCTACGCAGCATGTGAGCCCTCTGCATGTCAGCGGCTGCTCAGACCTGCCACAAGGGCAAGATGGCTGCTCGATGTGTGTCGATGTTACTGATATTTACGCAGGTAAACAACATCGTACACAGATGAGAATGCAGCAGTGGGCGTCATATGCTCAGGTGATCTTATACTAATAGTGTGTTTTCGCAGCTGCATACTATGCGAAAATGCAGCTGCGATCCCATTAGCGTCCAACTCTGAATCAGGACCTCTGTTCACACCTGTCCTATCAACCAAGTTCACACTCATCAATCCTCACAACCCGCTTTCGACTGCCTGTCTTCTGTACTTGCATGTTTCAGTTGCTGTTAGTCACTACTACAAATGTAGTGTCTGCTATGCATTGCATCTAATGATTTCATAATACACAACCGTTTGCTCACCTGGAGCTGCCAGTGATAGTGTCATTATTTTCTCATCACACCATCAAAGCAAGTCTTTAAGACTTCCTGCTGAGCAAACTACCTGAGAACGGAGAAAAGGAACACATCTCTGGCTTGGCAGATGCATTAATATCAGACCCTGATCTATGCGTGCCTGCTTGTGACCCAGTGTACGCATGTCTGTGTGGCCATGGGCACAGGTGTATGTGGGGCTGCATGCATGCATGCCTGTGTGTGGGATCATGCGTGCATCAGTATGGGTGCTTGTTTAAGTGTGTGCGATTAGCTTTTGCACTACTGTACTTGTATATGTGTTAAATAAATATTCCTTTTTTGATATATGTCAGACTGCCTCTCAACGTCCCTGGTTTCAACCCAGCTGCAGCAGAGATTACGTTATTAGCAGCAGGTTGTCAAAACTACAAGAACAGGTAGGAAAGATCCAGCCCCAGTTTAGGTGAAATGTCTAGCACAGATAAGATTTTGTTGAATATATGTCCCTCTTCACACTCACAGCAGGCTCTCACAGATGCAGGGTCACACTCACAGCAGGCTCTCACAGATGCAGGGTCACACTCACAGCAGGCTCTCACAGATACAGGGTCACACTCACAGCAGGCTCTCACAGATGCAGGGTCACACTCACAGCAGGCTCTCACAGATGCAGGGTCACACTCACAGCAGGCTCTCACAGATGCAGTTACTATCACAGCACACACATAGAGAGGCGCACACAATACTGTTCTCACCCCACCTCTTACCTTACAGGTTGGGTAGTGGTCACACTGCAACAGCTCCTCCCCCCTCCTATCTCCCAGGTGCAGGCAGGGGCCAGGGCTGTAATGTCAGGATGCAGCCTGAGGTCGGCCGTTACTTACCTCAGCGCCGGCTTCCCCTGACTTCTCGAGTGGTCAGATGCCAGATGCGGCGGCGAGTGACATGCTGAGGAGTATGCCTGGGGTCTACTAGGATAAACATTTGTTGCTCTGTGAACTGGTTCCTGAAGTTACCATCATATTATCATATATATTGACCCTTGTCCTGCTGCTCACCTTAAAAGCCCGGGGATGCTGAACCCCAGAAAAATATTGATGTAGAACCAAAACATGTATAAGGAGAGCGCTGGACAATGGTATACATTTTATTTGTCACTAAAGATTAAATAATATCAATAAATATTGAATGATAAAATAAAATACACAAAACAAACAATTGAAACATATAAAACATCAATCCAGGATCAGATCAGGTTAGTTGGTTGCATTAACCTCAAAGGCACTAATAATAATATATCATATCCAAGCGGCCAGTTAGTTAGTAAGCAGTCATAATAGCATGGGTGTTAGTAACTGAAGCGTCTCTGTTACTTTCAGATCCACATGCAGCCATGTGTGTGAGTTGTTGTGTGACTGCGTGTCACCACAATAAAAAGCACCATGCACGCCTTACAATCTAGCCAGTCAAATGGTATGTGAAAGCAGTTGAATGTTATGCAGACTTAGCATGTGCATATAATATGAAAAGTTTAAATAGTAATGTGGATCAGTAGAAAAGGCGCTTCTGGGGATAAGAAATAAGAAGTATCTCTTGCAGCCTAGAACTACTGTAATCCTTTCACCTAGGACTAATCTAGGCATACACAAAATATGAGGTAAGTAGTTCCCTGGCGCCTCCCCTCTTATTAAATTATACTGCAATGTACAATGGAGATGATAGTAAAACTTCACTTTATTGAGTATAAATAACCCCGCCAATGGGGCAAACAATAAAATAAGAGATTTCAGATAAAAACATATGCATCATACAATAACACAGAAGATGCTTCACTTAAAAACAATATAATGTGTTTCTGATAGTTTAAAGTGCTTGCTGCGGATTCACTATGTGAAATAAAGTGTCCGTGCAGAGATGATTTGACTAATAAAGTCAAAATGTTCCACTAATGGAAGTAATTTTCCTTTTTAAAATTATCACTTCGGATCCACTTTATAAATAAAGTGTCCGTGCTTACGGAATAAATATTGAGTGGTTGGTTTCCTACCATAAGATGAAGTGTGGGGCCCTTGGCCTTCCGGACCTAGGAACTCCGGACGGCTAAACAAGGGGAAGGATGTGATGGGCCCCAATGCTTGTATCAGATGGTTGCAACCTCAGTCACTGCATCCAACGCGTTTCGACCATCACCTGGGTCTTTGTCAAGGCCTTGACACTTTATTTATAAAGTGGATCCGAAGTGATCATTTTAAAAAGGAAAATTACTTCCATTAGTGGAACATTTTGACTTTATTAGTCAAATCATCTCTGCACGGACACACTATTTCACATAGTGAATCCGCAGCAAGCACTTTAAACTATCAGAAACGCCTTATATTGTTTTTAAGTGAAGCATCTTCTGTGTTATTGTATGATACATATGTTTTTATCTGAAATCTCTTATTTTATTGTTTGCCCCATTGGCGGGGTTATTTATACTCAATACAGTGAAATTTTACTATCATCTCCATTGTGCATAATTTAATAAGAGGGGAGGCGCCAGTGAAGTACTTACCTCATATTTTATATATAATATATTATATATAATATAAATTTTATATATAATATGAAAAGCCAGATGCAGCAATGATCCTAATAGGGAACCGCTAGTCACCTGAGGTAATCGCGCTGTCTGCCGGCATCCCGGTCAGATGCAGCAGTAGTTGTCTGCCTCACTGCTTGAAATGCTGGATGCTGCGGCGAATCTCCGTCTCAGATCAGAGTGGAGGAGAAGGAGCCGTGTGGTTGCTGTAGGAATCCAGCGGCTAGAGAAACACGCTGTGTTTCCTGTACGGTGCCTCCGGCCAGCCACAGTGGCAGCACCCCACGTCACACCCCCTCAGTCGGAGGCACTAATGTATACCATTGTCCAGCACTCTCCTTATACATTTTTGGGTTCTACATGTCTATGAGTTGCAGTGTGCTTGTATATATTTTTTTACTACACAATAATAATTACAATATCAGGTGTATATTTTTATTGTATTCTCCATGTGTAGAGAGCTATATATACAGTAACACAAATTAACAATAATACAAATAATATCAAAATACTTATTATTCTCATGTTTACTGTACAGTCAGTTTTATAGTTTGGTGTTGACTAATATATGAAAACTGCAGAAGCCACATCTATTTAACTCTCAACAAGCAAAGCATAAATAGTAAGGCATAACGTGTGAAACTCACATGAAAATTGTCTTTTATTGCTTGTAAATCATATACAAAGAATGACTGCTGCTGCTGCTGGAACAGTAGTGCCAGTAGAATGGACAGGGTACCTGGGATCAGTAAGAGACCTTTGGACAAGGAAGCTTTATCTGCAGAAGAAAAAAACATAACAGAATGTTACACTTTGCCACAAATGATAATGCTAATTATATAGGAAATAAAAAACTTATTAACTTTACTCCAAATAACCATTAAATAGTATGACATCACTTTAGAATTGGAAATCTGGCTTTAGAACACACTGGTAAAAATAATTTGAGAAATTAAATTGATTTTCTATTACTGCTTAGGAAACACAAACGTTCAAAAATCCTTTATATATTTCACTATAAACTAAACACAGTATTCATTAAGAAGTGAGTAAATATTCTACATTCACCAGCAGAAAAGAGGACTTCTTATTGGTCTATAAAAACAATTAAAACCTTTTCCTACTTGGATTTTTCTTGGTAAAAGTGAACAATAACATAGATACAGACAACTGGATTAAGTTATTTGCACAGTGTCAAAAATGAATCCACTGGGAACTACAAATACATTTCAATCTCTCAATTTCCATATTTCCAGTGAATCTTTAAAGGTGTTAAACGATAAGCCCCTCGAAAGTACAGTGTCCACAGGGGGCGATTCATATCTCTGCAATGCGCCCCTAGAACAGCCCGTAAAGGCAGTCTGTGACGATGTACTGTATCTTCCTTCATTTTTTTTATCCAGCCAAATAGTTGCTGAAAAATAATATGAGATATGGTAAGAACTTACCTTTGTTATCTCTATTTCTACGAAGTCCATAGGGTTCCACAGGATACCTTGGGTATAGGTGTGACGTCAGTCATCGGGCACCATAGAGTTAAGCTTTCAGCCTCCCAGGATGCACTAGGGTCCCCCTCCTATACCCCACCCCCGAGCCAAGGCACCTCAGTTAGCTACTAAGCCATAGGCCGGAGGAGGAGAAGGAAGAGAGAGAAAGAAGATCTGGATACACACAAGAATCACACTCTCACCAGAGGGAGACGGGAAAACCGGTGACCAGACCAAAGCCCATCTGCAGCACAGGTGCGACCGGGCGGGAGTCCTGTGAAACCCTATGGACTTTGTAGAAATAGAGATAACAAAGGTAAGTTATTACCATATCTCATATTTTCTACTTCAGGGTCCATAGGGTATCCACAGGATACCTTGGGGATGTCCCAAAGCAGTATCCTTTAAGGGTGGGGACGCTCCTGTGCTGAAAGGAGAATCCGCCGCCCGAAGGAAGCATCCTGAGAGGCGAAGGTGTCAAACCTGTAATACCTCACGAAGGTATGGACAGAGGACCACGTAGCAGCCTTGCAGATCTGGACTGCAGAGGCACCACGTCGAGCTGCCCACGAAGGACCCACAGACCTAGTGGAATGAGCCTTCAAAGAAGGAGAAACCGGCAGACCTTCATGAAGATAAGCTTCAGAAATAGCCATACGGATCCAGGCTGCCAAAGTTTGCTTTGAAGCAGGCCAACCCTTTTTACGGAAGCCATAGAGGACAAACAAGGCGTCCGACTTCCTAAACGAAGAAGTGCGGTCAACATAAGTCCTTAAGGCCCGCACAACATCCAAAGTGGCCTCACCCACCGAAAGACCAGGTGAGTTAAAGGCCGGAACAACTATTTCCTCGTTAACATGAAACTGGGAAACAACTTTGGGAAGAAATTCAGGCCGAGTGCGGAGCACTGCCCTGTTCCCATGAAAAATCAATAAAGGGGGTCTACAAGAGAGAGCCCCTAAATCAGAAACACGTCTGGCCGAAGCTATGGCCAGAAGGAAAACAGTCTTAGCTGTTAGCTATTTAAGATCCACTGAGCCCAGTGGTTCAAACGGCGGTCCCTGGAGAGCCCTCAGGACCACAGCCAAATCCCAAGGCGCCACAGGTGGAACAAAGGGCGGCTGAATGCGGAGAACAACTTGCATAAAGGTGCGCACATCCGGGATTGTAGCAATCCTACGGTGAAACCAGACAGACAGGGCCGAACCTGTACCTTCGAAGAAGCAAGGCGAAGCCCATGATCTAGTCCCGCTTGTAGGAAGGCAAGTATCCTAGACAGACGAAACTCCCGCGGTGCATAACCTCTCGGTCGACACCATTGGAAGAACGTATGCCACACGCGATGGTATATCCTCGCGGACGACGGTTTCCGAGCTCGCAACATGGTACGCACCACGGAGCTGGAAAACCCCCTGGACCTCAACATGGCTGTCTCAACAGCCACGCCGTCAAAGACAGCCGAGTCAGGTCCGGGTGAAGACAAGGACCCTGCGACAGAAGGTCCGGTCGTAGCGGCAACCGCAGAGGACTGTCCACGGACAGACCCTGAAGGTCTGAGAACCAGTGCCGTCTGGGCCACGCGGGAGCTATCAACAGGAGCGTCCCTCCTACCTGTTTGAATTTCCGGATTACCCGTGGAAGAAGGGAAACCGGAGGAAACAGGTATGCGAACCGGAACGTCCACCGGACGGACAGAGCATCCACCAGAGACGCCTCTTCGTCTCTTGTGCGAGACCCGTACACCGGCAACTTGTTGTTGTGCCGGGACGCCATGAGGTCGATCTCTGGAAGACCCCACCTGTCCACCAGTAGTTGAAAAACATCCGGGTGCAGGGACCATTCCCCCGGATGAACGTCCTGGCGACTTAGAAAGTCCGCCTCCCAATTTAGCACTCCTGGGATGAAGAGCGCTGATATGGCCGGAAGATTGCGCTCCGCCCATACCAGGATCCGAGACATCTCTACGAGAGCCGCCCGACTTCGGGTTCCTCCTTGCCTGTTTATGTAGGCCACGGTGGTAGCGCTGTCCGACTGGACCTGCACCGGACGACCCTGGAGAACCCTTAGTGCCTGCTGGAGAGCATTGAAGACCGCACAGAGTTCCAAGATATTTATTGGAAGCTCCGCTTCTGTCGGCGTCCACCTGCCCTGGAACAAGTGTGGACCCGAAACTGCTCCCCAGCCCCGAAGACTGGCGTCCTTTGTCAACAGGACCCAATTTGGTACCCAGAACGGACGTCCCTTGCTGAGATGGGTCGTCTGCAACCACCAGGCAAGGGACAGGCGAACCTCCGGGGTGAGCACTATCGTCTGGGACTTTAGAGACTGAGGCAGCCCGTTCCACTTGGACAGGATCAGGTGCTGCAGAGGTCTGAAGTGAAACTGGGCATATTCCACCATGTCGAACACCGACACCATGGAACCCAGTAACCTCATCGCCGAGTGTAGAGACACCTGGCGGCTGTGCAGACAACTGCGCACCCTCGACTGTAAAGCAGAGATCTTTTCCTCCGTCACAAAGATCCTTTGCTGTCCCGAGTCCAATAAGGCTCCGAGGTGCAGAATCCGCCGAGACGGGATTAGAGTGGACTTCTGCCAGTTGATTAACCAGTCGTGCCGTTGCAGCAGCGCAATGGTCAGGTCCAAGTGGCGTAGAAGGAGCTCTGGAGATCCTGCCACTAATAACAGGTCGTCCAAGTACGGCAACATGCGGACTCCCTGCAGCCGCAGAGAAGCCGCCATGACCGCCATTCACCTTGGTGAACACACGCGGTGCTGTCGCTAGGCCAAAAGGTAACGCCCGAAACTGAAAGTGGTCGCTGCGGATTGCAAACCTGAGGAACTGTTGATGGCGCAAAAGAATAGGGACATGCAGGTAAGCGTCCTGTATGTCCAATGACACCATGTAGTCCCCAGGTTCCAGCGCCAGAATGATGGACCGTAGGGTCTCCAACCGAAACTTCGGCACCCGCAAAGACTTGTTGAGAGCTTTGAGGTTGAGAATCGGACGATACGACCCATTTGGTTTCTGCACCAAAAAAAGATTTGAATAGAAACCCTGGCCCCTCTGGGAGAATGGAACAGGCACTATAACTCCAGCCTGGAGCATAGTGTGCAAGACCTTCCGCAGCTCCGTGGCCTTGTTCCGGTCTGATGGTAGACCCGTGGTGAAGAATCGAGCCGGGGGTCAGTGCCGGAAAGAGAGGGCGTACCCGTGGGAGACCACCTCGAGAACCCAAGTGTCTGTCGTGGTGACCGACCAACACCGGGCGAACTGCAGCAGGCGGCCTCCCACTTTGGGATCCCCCAACGGGAGGCCCGGACCGTCAGGCCGCAGGCTTGTCACCAGGCTTAGGGGCCGGACATCTGGTACTCCAACCTGCTTCCGGGGCTTGGCTGATTTTTTTGGGCCAGCCTGTCGGGGAAAAAGACTGTGGTTTGGGCCTGCCCTGGGCCCTATAAGACCGAAAGGACGATGGTCCTGAACCAGAAGGAGCCGCAGCCGACGGGAGACATGCCGATTTGGCTGCCGCCAGCGTGGCCACAATCTTGTCCAGATCTGGACCGAAGAGAACTTCTCCGTTAAAGGGCAACGCCTCCAAACCCTTTTTGGAGTCAGCGTCCGCCTTCCAGGATCACAACCACAAGGTGCGACGAGCAGCCACCGCTGCTGAAGAAATTCGAGACACCAGTGTACTAATGTCTAAGGCCGCCTCGTTGATATAAGTGGCTGAATCACAGAGATTACCAATCAACTCCGTTTGTTCGGCCGGACAGTCGGAATCAAAGGACGCCTCCAATGAATCCGCCCAGCGCTCCATCGCTCTAGCAACCCAGCAAATGGCCATAGCCGGCCGCGCTGCCCCCCCCCCGAAAGGGAATAAGCGGACTTCAGGCAGATCTCCACCTTGCGGTCCGTAGCATCCTTAAGGGAGGACATGGATGGCATCGGCAATGTGGCACTACGGACAAGACGTGTCACATGAGAATCCACCTGTGGAGGGGATTCCCACTTAGCAAAATAATTATCCGCGAACGGATAAGCCACTGCCAGGCGTCTCTGCGGCTGGTATCGCTTGCCAGGCTGTTTCCACGCCTCCTCTAAATGGTCCATTAACTGACCCGAAAGAGGAAAGACTGTGGCGTCACCCTTCACATCCTTAAAAAAGGCATACAGCTGGGGGAACTTCGTCCTCAATCACCAAGGCTGTGCGGACTGCCCGAATAAGTCCAGGAATATATACCTTGGACCTAGCGTCCTTAGTATGGAGAGGTTCCTGATCGTAAGGATCCAGAATCTCCCCATCATCAGATGTCCCTTCGTCATCCTCATAAGGAGCCGACAGAGACGCCACCGGCCGTTTATGTGGCCGCATCACAGTCTCCCCCTGCAACACATCCGACAAGTGCTGTACAGAACTCGTCAGGGAGTTAACCCACGCCGGCTCCTGAGAACCCGGGAGAAGGGAAATAGGGAGACTGCGTGGTACCACCAATTGTCTTGGGAAACCCTGCATGGGTGACGACACCACTGACTGCTGGGACAAACCCATCTGTGTAAACGCGGGCTGCGGAGCTAACTGGCCCACTAAGGTTGTAAGCGCCTAAGCGAAACAAGCCCAGGGCGGCTCCTGTACCGGTGCTGTAACCGTAAGAGGCCACGCCATTGACAAACTCTGCCGGCAGAGGCCCTCCGCGCTACCCTCCCCCTCCGCTAAAGGTACTTTAAACGTAGTACACTGTAGCCGGAGAGGAAAATCACTTTCAGACATGATGGTACTAAGTATGTGACCCCTCTCACCAATTGTATTTTAAAGAGGTGAGAGACCACCCTGCAGCACCGCACCGCAAGGGCTTAGCAGAAAGAACAGGGACAGTAATAAAGCTGACAGTCAGAATAGAAGATACAGGCAGCAGCGCTAGCACAGTCACATACAATGCAAAGAAAATCAATTCCTGCACTAACCAGCGCTGATCACTCAACTACACAGACACAGGGTCTGGTAGGACACAGCGCTGCATACACAGACCTGACCACAGTGGAGGAGAGGTATGCGGGGGGAGCCAGACCAAGAAGCTTCCTTCCAGGCTTCCAGCAGCGTTCACCATGCATTCAGGAAGATGGCCGCCGAGGAGCAGAGAGGAGGCAGGCCTGGGGGAGGAGCGCTGCCACAGGGCCAGTCGGCAGAGTGCAGAGAGGGCTGTGTGCAGCGGGGGAGGCGCCGGCTGTGAGACAGGGAAGTCGCGCTCCCCTGGCATGCATTTAACCCCCGGGACGCCGCAGCGCTACCACTCTGCTGCGGTCCGCTGCCCCAGGGGGGTGGTGGAAGCGCAGGTTCTTACCTGGCTCCACGCTGCAGCCAGTCCCCAGGGAGCCCCCTGCCTGGGGACTCAGGACCATGTAACAGCGGGGACCCACCGCGGGACCCCGCTGCTTACCTTGCTGTCCCCCTTGAATCCGGCCATGGTCCGGAACATCTGGGGTCACCGCTAGCTGTGACCCCAGATGCTCACCAGCATCCCCGGATCGGTATTGCCGTTCTGGTACCGGCGGGGGTGTAGGGAAGACAGCATGGACGTCAGGACTGACTGTCCATGCTGTACATCCAGATGTGCAGCCACAGCTGCATGCAGAAAAGCTTCAGGGGCTCTTCTTAGCCCCCACTCCAACAGGTGCACCCGACTCCGGCCGGGCACCAAACTAAACTGGGGTGCCTTGGCTCGGGGGCGGGGTATAGGAGGGGGACCCTAGTGCATCCTGGGAGGCTGTAAGCTTAACTCTATGGTGCCCGATGACTGACGTCACACCTATACCCAAGATATCCTGTGGATACCCTATGGACCCTGAAGTAGAAACTGAAACTTTTCTGGCATAAACTGAAATGAAATATATTTATGATTTAAAGCCCCTCACACCTAATGGACTCTATGATGAGTCTGAGCTTGAATGGCTTTTATGACTCTTTTTAATTATTTATTTTCATCTGTGCTATATTGTGTATCCCATTTTTATACCAAATTTCAATGTTGCTAATTATGTAATTTCTGTGGTTTTATGCTATATATACACATATATATATATATATATATATATACACACACACACACACACACACACACACTTTTGGCCCCTTAAAAAGTGGGAGGCACATATAGAAACCGACACCGTTCACCTGATTTGGATATAATTACCCTCAAATTAAATCTGAAAGTCTGCAGTTAAAGCACATCTTGTTTGTTTCATTTTAAAGCCATTGTGGTGGTGAATAGAGGCCAAAATATGAAAATTCTGTCAGTGTCCCAATATTTATGTACCTGACTGTATGTATGTATGTATGTATGTATGTATGTATATATATATATATATATATATATATATTTTTTTTTTTTAATTTATTATTTATGTATTAATAGTCTGTTAACTATAGGCTATAATGGGGACCTGTTGCAGAATGTTAGTGTGTTCCACCGTAGGTGAAACGCACTGCCGGTAACAAGTTCCTGCACTTCCGTTTTCGAACGAGATTAGAGCGACCTGTACCACCGGAAGTTATCATACCCACTTCTGTTGTGGCCAGGATCTATAATACCTGCGCAATAGAGCCTGGTATATGTAGTTCCCTTAAGCGGCACACTTAACCAGAATTGGATTGCTTTGATCCCGTATTCAATTCCGGGACACCGCCATGGTAATTGCATCTTTAGATTATTAAAACATCTTTAATCACCACCCTCAATATATGCCCTTTTATTTTAGAGAGGAGGCTGATGGACTAGATTTAATAGTGGGGATAAGACACTCCACGGCGATGAACTGCTATACCGGAAGTGACACTTGCTGTCCACAGGGTGAACCGGAGGTGAGCCTCTGCGTTCCAAAAAACCGTCCTCAGACCTTATAATGCTTTTAGGAGGTATTATCATAAGGTTTCTTTAATCATGTACACATATTCTGTTACTTATTATTATATGTGTTGTTTATTGCATATTGGACTGTATATATTGTTTTATCATGTTGGATGCAATTAACCAATGAGAGACGAGCTATGGGTATTTATATCTGCTGGTCCACCAGACCAGCATACCTTGACATACTCCTTTTGAGAGTTGAAACGCGTTGGTACTACAGGACTTGAGGCTACCCTGTCTGGAGGTGGGAACACAGAAGTATTTACTCCACACCACCATAGGACTGCAGATTCCTGGTCCTGGGGAGTGCTGTGTTATGTGAGTATAGGTGTAAATTCTTTACTACACTATTTGGTACGCCTTAAGTTCTATTATTGGTGGAGTTTGCTCAGATGTTTATTTTTACATTGATAAGAATATTAAATTGCAATATTTCACTATGATGGGCCCCTTTGTTTCTCTATAACATATGGATTTCTAATTGTGAGAGTACAAGGGGTCACCTCGTCTTCTAACAGTGTGTACTGTGGAATCCTATGGAACTTCTTGCTGCTTTGTGATTTATTTCTAAGGACGACTGAACTTGGTTTTAGAGTGGGGTACAGTAAATGTGTATAGGAAGTTCACCCCGAATCACAGAATATTATCTCTTACTGTTTTTCCAATACTGTGTTTTGAACTTTTTGAACACCAATTATTTTTGTACACAAATTTTATTCTTGATTTTACCTAATCTGTTTGCGCTTAGTGTTATTCTATTTTGCTTGTTTTATTACTGTCCGTCCAAAATCTCCCAGTGAAGACTGAGCATGTCCTCCCTATCCATACTTCTTTCAAGATGGAATATAAGGCATAGTGAAATTTTTTTTTCGAATTACTGGGAAATGGATGATCAACATACGCCCAGGCTTGGGGGCAACACAGTTATCAGAGGCATCTCTCTGACTGTGTTGCAAATGCAAAGGGATATGTGAGCCGTCCACTCAGGATGGCATACGATAACGGTACAGTTGAAATCTTTTTTTAGTTAATGGGATATTTTGGACTGAAAATTTTATCAGGTATCAGCTTGTTATATTATTGTCTGTGACAGTAATAAAACAAGCATCCAAGTGCACTCATAATATTATTCTGGCAATCACCAAATTAGGATTTATAATCTAATAAAAATATTTATAGCGATGGGTGGCAAGGTTGGCTATTAATGTTGTGCCTAGGGGTGGTATGATCTCTGCCAATGTTTACATGGTTGTCTAAAGATGCGTACATACTACCCTAAACCTAACCCCCCCCCACGGATGTCCACGGCCGGCATCCCTTCCATCGGGATGCCGTCGGTGGTCTCCCGGCGAAGGTTAAATGACGCCTGTCATTTAACCCTCGCCGGGGTAAAGCAGTCGGGAAGCCGGCGGTCGGCATTGCATCCGCCGGCTTCCCGAACGTATACCTGTGAGAGCTAGAGGAGAAAGGAGCATTTTATGGTAGAGAAGGAAACAACCACTGCAAATATTTACTCTAGCACTGATGAGGTCAGAAGAATCCGCCTCTGGCAGCCCCGAAACTGTCAATCAACTCATTCTAGGAGCGACCCAGGTCTAAAAACACGGGTTTACACCATTTAGAAATAAGTCAGGTCATTGACCCAGGTTGCAAAACCCAGGAAAAACCCTGGTCAATTGCAGGGGTGCGGACAGGGACGTAACAATAGCCCCCGCAAACCCCGCGGTGGCTTGGGGGCAGTGTTTATGCAGATTGCATGCGGTCTAGCAGTCCACATGGAATCTGCTAAAAATGTTCCTCCAAAATTGGGCAGTGCCTAGGAGGTAACAATAAAAAGATTGCAACCAGTTGCTATTATATCAGTTTATATTCCTATAAAATATCACAACAAGAACGGCATAAAAAAACATTAAGAAAAAAAAAAAAAAACGTTACGTCTCTTATGTCTATACTGCAGGGGTCTTTAAATTGGTCCCCTTTAATGGCTATTAGTGTGAAAGCTCACCACAGCAGATTTTGTTTTCCTTTTTGGGTGTAATCAATATTGTATCCAAGTAGATCTGTAAACAAGAAGTTCATTTTTAAAGGAGCAAATTTCCAAAGTCCTGTTATTGCTGACTCAGCTAACAGGATCTCCTGGGTTAAAATCACCTTGGTGCCTTGAACCTATGTGAGATCATTAGCACAGGTGCATAAAACACTGTGCCGTTTAGCTGTGTACTCACAGTTTATGCCGCACCCCCAGACAGTGTGCGGTTAGCATGTACAACCGCAGTTACTTGTCAGTAGTCAGGTGGTAGAACTCTCCCCCTTACACAGAGCCTCTAATCTCGGCGTCAGGGGCTTGACTATAAGGAGGAATAATGACAAATAATGTAAACTGTCTATGGGGGGTGGGGGAGCATTTTTAGCTGTTTGCACTGGGAGCCAAATTGCCTTGTTTACAAACAATGTATTTTAAAGAACTAGGGGTGAGTGGGTTCGGATTTCTGAAATCCGAGCCCCCCCGATCCGAGGCCGATCCGAGTCAGGCTCGACTTTTCCCGCCTGACTCGGATTTGAAATCGAGGCAAAACGTCATCATCCCGCCTTCCGGGTCTCGCGGGTTTTGGATCCTATATAAGGTATCTGCGTCGGCGCCATTTTCTCACTCGGCTGTGGACAGTGAAGAGGGAGGGTGGGAGTTAGGGCTGGCTGGGCTGTGTAGTGTAGTGTAGTGTAGTGTTGTGCTGCTGTTGTCCATAGGGGCTGTGTCCACTCCTTCAAAGTCCATAGGGGCTGGCTGGACTGTGTTGTGCAGTCAGTTGTCCATAGGGGCTGTGTCCACTCCAAAGTCCTGTGCAGTGTCCCAGTCCTAAAGGGGTGCTGTAGTGTTGTCCAGGGGTTGCTCTGTCCATCAGGGGTGCTCCCCCCAAGTGCAAAAAAAATAAAATATTTTTTCTGTGTTTGTGAATTGTGTGCACTGTGGCTGCACGTGCATCAACAAAGGAGCAGCGCCAAGCGTGCGCCTGTGTCCCATAAGTAAAGAGCCGGCTGGCTCATTTCTTAAAGGGTGGTGTAACCCACAAAGTGCACTACTCTCCAGCAAAAATAAAAAAATATTTTCTGTGTTTGTGTGCACCTTAGCCGCACGTATATATCAATATAACATAAATGGAGGACCAAACTTTCTCCGATAAAAATAAAATAGGGAAAGATCAAGAACCACTTCCTCCTAGTGCTGTTGCTGCTGCTGGGAGTTGTTCATCATCCCAGAGAGGAAGTAGGAACACCACTACTTTTACTAAAGAATTGACCCTACAACAGTCCCTAGCGAGGAGGATGAAGTACGACAGCAGTCATCCTGAAGCAAAACGTATAACTGAGGCCTTGACTGCTATGTTGGTGTTAGACGTGCGTCCGGTATCCGCCATTAGTGCAGTGGGATTTAGACAATTGATGGAGGTAGTGTGTCCCCGGTTCCAAATCCCGTCTAGATTCCACCTGCATCCTCAAAGCAGCAGCGACAAGCGTGCGTCTGTCTGTTAAAGGGTGGTGACACCCTCAAAGTGTGCTACACAAACAATAAAAATATTGTTCTTTTTTTTCTGTCTTTGTGAAATGTGTGGGCTGTAGCCGCACCTGCATCCTTAAAGCAGCAGCGACAAGCGTGCGTCTGTCTGTTAAAGGGTGGTGTAACCCTCAAAGTGCTCCAAAAAATAAAAAACTATTTTTTTAATGTTTTTGTGACTTGTGTGCGATGTAGCCGCACGTGCATCAACATAGTAGCAGCGCCAAGCGTGCGCCTGTGTCATAAGTCAAGGGCTGGTTTGGACATCTGGTCCGGACTGAAGGACGTGCCAACAATTTCTGACAAGTCTACTGTCACTGCATATGATACTGTCCTCAAAGCAGCAGCGACAAGCGTGTGTCTGTCTGTTAAAGGGTGGTGTAACCCTCAAAGTGCGCTCCACAAACAATAAAAAAAATTCTTTTTTTTTTTCCTGTCTTTGTGAATTGTGTGGGCTGTAGCCGCACCTGCATCCTCAAAGCAGCAGCGACAAGCGTGCGTCTGTCTGTTAAAGGATTACATCGGTGACAGCATCCAAGTAGGCATGTCAGACAGTCCGTACATGTAATGGCAGGAAAAAAAGGCAATTTGGAGGCCCCTGTACAAACTGGCTCTATTTTACTTGAGCTGCCCCCCCTCCAGTGTGCACTCGGAAAGAGTGTTTAGTGCAGCCGGGAACCTTGTCAGCAAAAGGCGTAGGAGGTTGCTTCCACAAAATGTGGAGAAGATAATGTTCATAAAAATTAATTATCAACTTTTCCAGGGAGACCAGCCAGGGACCTGTGGTGGTGGATTCCAGCGGGGACGAATTAATACTCTGTGAGGATGAGGATGTACACAACACTGAAGAGGGTGAGGAATCGGTGAATGAGGAGGATGAGGACGACATCTTGCCTCCGTAGAGCCAGTTTGTGCAGGGCCAGATTAATTGCCAGCTTGTTTTGTGGGGGCCCAAACGAACCAATCATTTCAGCCACAGTCGTGTGGCAGACCCTGGCGCTGAAATTATTGGTTTGTTAAAGTGTGCATGTCCTGTTTATACAACATAAGGGTGGGTGGGAGGGCCCAAGGACAATTCCATCTTGCACCTCTTTTTTTTCTTTGCATTATGTACTGTTTGGGGCCTAGTTTTTCAAACTGCCATCCTGTCTGCCACTGCAGTTTCACTCCTAGATGGGCCACGTGTTTGTGCCACCCACTCGTGTCGCTTAGCATAGTCATCCATCTACCTCGGTGCAACCTTTTGGACATAAAAACACTATTGTGAGGTGTGAGGTGTTCAGAATAAACTGGAAATGAGTGGAAATTAAGTGAAGTCATCCTGCCACATCTTTGAACAGGCAAAGTTGAGGATATCGTCCAAGTTGGCCTACATGCATGGACGATGAAAAATATCTTTATCATCCATGCGGGAAGGCGCATCGTTGGTCGTTGTCAGGTTGGTGACTGCAAAAAAGTTAACGATATGAACGATATCGTTAATGAAAGTCGCACCGTGTGTACACACCATAAGTTCTTGAAGTTGATGTGTTGGAAGGTGGAAAAACAAGCGAAAAGATCGGACAAGGGCAAAATTGTGATGGCTAGACAACTGGGTCAGGGCATCTCCAAAACAAGAATTCTTGTTGGATGTTCCTGGTATGTAGTAGTTAATAGCTAGCAAAAATTGTCCAAGGAAGGACAACCGGTGAGCTGGCGACAGGGTCATAGGCACCCGAGGCTCATTGATGTGAGTAGGGAGCAAAGACTAACACATCTGGTAAAATGCCACAGAACTGCTACTGTAGCACAAATTGCTGGAAAAGTATATTCTGGCTATGGCAGATGGTGTCAAGAACACACAATGCATCACAGCATGCGGCGTATGGGGCTGCGTAACTGCAGACTGCTCAGCGTGTCCATGCTAACCCCTGACCACCACCAGGGGCCAGATCTGATGAAACAAGTTTTCTTTTACATCATGTGTATAGTTGGGTGTGTGCATTATTTTCCTGGGGAAGAGATGGTGCAAAGATGCACTATGGGAAGAAGGCAAGCCGGCGGAGGCAGTGTGATGCTCTGGGCAATGTTCTGTTGGGAAACCTTATATACTGGCATTCATGTGAATGTTACAATGACACGTACCACCTACCTAAACATTGTTGAGGACAGAGTACACCCCTTAAGGGCAACAGTATTACCAGATGCAGTGGCCACTTCCAGCAGGATAATGTGTCCTGCTACACTGCCAAAATTGTTCAGGAATTGTTTGAGGAACAGGAGAAAGAGTTCAAAGTATTGACTTGGCCTCCACATTTCCCATATCTCAACCTGATGAAGCATTTGTGGGATGTCCTAGAAACACAAATCGGAGCCATGGAGGCCTCACCCTAGCAACTTACAGGACTTAAAGGATCTGCTGCTAACGTCTTGGTGCCAGATACCACAGGACACCTTCAGAGGTCTTCTGGAGTTTATGTCTTGATGGGTCAGAGCTGTTTTGGTGCCAGGAGAGGGACCTACACAATACTAGGCATGTGGTTTTAATGTTATGGCTGATGTGTGTACTACACTGCCATCTTAGTGGACACTTTTTGGGGTTCACGGTGATTGCTCCACTTTTCCTCCCACTTATGGATAAAACTATGCTGACTTAGGTAAAAATTCATTTAGTTGCAGTAATTCACTACGGGTACTTGATCCCCTGGGAAAACACTGTAGGTTTGCGCTACAAGGATCTGTGTTGTACCTCTAGCTGCTTGACAAAAAAAATAAAAAAAAGAGGTATCCCGACCTCTCTAAAAACATAAAATAATAGAAGGGTGTTGTGCAAGTGCTCTAAGGTCCTCTTATTATTTCTAATGGATTTATATTTTATTTGATGTTAGATGTTCTATTCTATGCTGTAAGGCATGGATGGGGAAGCTCCTACCCGGGGGCCGTATAAGGCCCGCAGAATCATTTGGTCTGGCCCTCTGAGCTTTCTTCTGCTAGCCTCATCTGGCTAGTAGGGTGTCTAGAATGGCACCCAGCCACCAGAATCTAAGCAGCAGGATGCTTCAGACAGTCATACCGCTGCCCTTACAGTTTCCCGGAGCATCCTGAGGATGCTCCGGACATTGCTGTAATCACCGGTGATTGTGGCCAGACCCCCGTGTGACGTCACGTGGAGGGGCGTGGCCTGCACCGGGCCCACAAATAATGTTATATATATCAACATGTCCATCAGCAGAAAAAAAAAACGTTCCTCACCCCTGCTGTAAGGTTATATTGTGCAGAATCTAAAGTAGGAAGTCCTGATGTGAACCACCTGAGAATACTGTGGGCTGGGTGTTCTGAGAAAATTACTGTCCAATATTAAATAGGTATGCAAAAACTTGAGGCTGAGTTTTCATCTGTGTATCAATACGGTATAGTGTTAAGTTGCTATATACAGTCACTGGTAGCATGTATCAATACAAGACAAGTCTGTCACTCGATGTCTGTGCTGATGTGTCACCACTCTATCTCTAAATGAATAGTGAGGGTTGCTGAAAATAGCAAGCGAACTGCACGTTAATTTGACCCACAGTAACATCCCACCTTAAGGTGGTTAACTGAATCACTCCTTAGTTCTCTAAAACTGCTCAGTAGTCCTCTGTAAGCCCCCACCTAAAACAGTAACACCACCAGCAGGCATGTTATCAATATACACTGTAACCAACATAGAAGACAATTATATTGGTAAGATGTTAAATAATAAAATACCACAATACATACTAAAATGCTGCAACTTCCAAAAAGGCAATGGTGACAAAGGTTTATAACCTGAGTTACAGTAAAATGATAGAAAGAAGGAGTGTCAGAAAAAAGCAAGTACTAAAACAACAAGAAACGTCTTTAGTATAAATTGAGTGCTCAGTACATGATTAATAAATTCCTGCTGTACTGTGAACAAACAGAACTTCAGCAGAAGTGGTATAATAAAAAAAAGAAAATATATATATATATATATATATATATATTTCAGTTTCATACTGTACCTTATTTGGGCATTTCCTGTTTCATTATTGCTCATGCAAGAAAAAAACAAAACAATTCACCTTAGAGGGAAGACAACGTCATGCAGTAAAAAAATAAAACAATCCACCTTAGAGGGAAGAGGACGTCATGCAGTTTTAAATATTTGTGTGTTGATTTTTGTGTTCAAAAGTTTTCTAAAAGTAAAATATTCAATAATGCTTTTCTGGGACAATTAAGTCTCTTTGTAAGTAGTATACTGGAATATTTAGAATGCAATAAGCGAAGAAACAGCAATGTAAAGATCTCACACGTTTGTCTCAAATTGAATATTGAAGATACCTCGGCACTGTTTTTTCACGTTCTACATTTTCTATTCTTCTGGAGACTACCTGATCTTTAAACCAGGGTTGCATAAAATTGGATTTTAAAAAAAAATCAAAAATCAAAAAACAAATTTATTTGATTTAAACAGGATTTTTGAGTCAAATTTTTTTTTTAAATAAACATTTAAAAATGTAAAACGTTTACTTAACTAAAAAAAATTTACAAAAAAATCCTATTTAAATCCCAAAAAATCTGATTTAAATAAAATAAATCTGTTTTTGATTTTTTTTTTAAATCCAATTTTATGCAACCCTGCTTTAAACAGCAGCAGATATTGGTTGTGGTCCAGTGGTATTTATTTTCAAAATGTTCTTAATATTATTATTTATATTTAGTAACAAATGTTTATAAGGGGAAAATAATATACAGTATCACCCTATACACACACACACACACATATATACACACACACACGTAAGACCACACGCCAATTAAAGGAACGCATGGCCATGCATCGTTCCAGTATTAGGACAGCTCTAGAGGGTAAGAGTAGCGACCCACCGGTCGCACGACATTTTCCACAACATCAACATCATTTGTCCAGTATTAGGTACAAAATGATAGATTGGGTGCCCCCCAGCAGTAGAGGGGGTGACAGAGGGCGTATTCTTTTACAAAAAGAGGCAAAATGGATCCATGTACTTCAGACGGTGCACCCCATGGGTCTTAATGAAAGTTTATCCCTAACCTGTTTTATATACCGTATATACTCGAGTATAAGTCGACCCGAATATAAGCCGAGGTACCTACTTTTACCCCAAAAAACTGGGAAAACTTACTGGCTCGAGTATAAGCCTAGTGTGGGAAATGGCAGCAGCTGGTAGTGCCCCCAGTAGTAATCCCTCCTGGTAGTGCCCCCAGTGGTAATCCCCCCTTTCAGTGCCTCCAGTAGTAATCCCCCCCTGGTAGTACCCCCAGTAGTAATCCCCCCTTTTAGTGCCCCCTGTAGTAATCCCCCACTGGTAGTGCCCCCTGTAATAATCCTCCCCTGGTAGTTCCCCCAGTGGTAATCCCCCCTTTTAGTGCCCCTGTAGTAATCCCCCCCTGGTAGTGCCCCCTGTAGTAATCCCCCCCTTGTAGTTCCCCCAGTGGTAATCCCCCCTTTTAGTGCCCCCTGTAGTAATCGCCCCCTGGTAGTGCCCCCTGTAGTAATCGCCCCCTGGTAGTGCCCCCTGTAGTCATCGCTCCCTGGTAGTGCCCCCTGTAGTCCCCCCCCCTCCCCCTAGTAGAGAGAGACGTGAAAAGAATTAAAAAAAAATAAACACTTACCTTAAACTCCCGCTCCTGGTCCCGCCGCTGTCCGCTACTCCGGCCGCTTTGCATGGGAGAGACGTCGTCATGACGACGTGTCTCCCATCACCCACTGCGGGAGCCGGAAGATGGCTCCCGCAGTGGGAACAGCAGCAGCCGCTGAGAGTCTGACAGACTCTCAGCGGCTGCTGATTACACCAAACACGCAGCTGCCGGCTCCGGCGGCTGTGTGTTTGGCAGTGTGTAGCGCTGACCGAACTCCGTCCGGTCAGCGCTACACTTGACTCGAGTATAAGCCGAGGGGGTACTTTTTCAGCACATTTTTTGTGCTGAAAAACTCGGCTTATACTCGAGTATATACGGTAATTGATATAGGATTTTTCCAGCATGTCCATACACTAGTGTGAGGGACTGTTGTGACCACCTTGGTATTTGGTTTCATTTGCAGTCTTTTGTTTGACCATTTTGTTACTTGCAATAGATTCTATATTTCTAAACTAGTCTTTTCCGCTTTTATGTACACAGAGCTTCATCAGTATATCTGTTTGAGATGCTTCCTAGACTGATAGTTCACTCCTTCCTGCAGATGTCCTGTGTTATTGTTACATGGTCGTTATGGTGACGGCACAGGTGTTTAGGCCACGCCCCCTCAGCCTACACGCGCGCTGGTGTGTCTTTGTGAATGTCGTCATCAGCAGGAGCCGCGGCTGTGGAGATCGTGGAGGTGATAGACACATTGGGTGAGTTATAACCTATATATATATATATCGCACATGTTTTAACTTTTGTATGTCTTGGTAAAAGCATTTTTTTGCTGAAACGTAGGCAGAGACACCGGCTCCGTCTGGTTCATTTTTTCTAAAGTTGTACAAGTCCCGCTGAGTGCCCCCCGATTATCTCTATATATCTTTCCCGTTTGGAGTGGCACCAGGGCAGCTATTATATTTAAGGAGAGTGCCGGACTGTACTTCTTTGGTATATATGTGTGTATATATATATTTCCAATAAGGCCCGCACTTACTGCAGCAATACCTTCAATTAGGGGTGCAACCTCAATGACACCATCAGAAAAAATCTGGAGGTACACCTGTATCCAAAAAATCACAAACTGTGAGGGCACTCACCATTGCAAAAAAACATCCTTTTAATTACATACCACCAGTGTTGTATGAAAGGCTTGATCCGACATTTCGGTCCCATGAGACCGATCACATAGTGCTGACCGCTGCACGATTAGAGGGCTAGTGCACTTTTTGTGATACACAGCAATGTTTATGTTGATAGGCAACAGCTGACACCTGTGGCGTGGTTGTGCTCTGGCATGTATGGTGACATAGTGGGTAGTTGTCCTATGTTGCCTTATAATGTTGAGATGCAGCCCTGCAGAGATTTGTTGTTTAATATGAGACTTGGTTTTGTCTCTGCCTAAGGGGGTGTGGCCAGACGTGTGTGTGTGTGTGTGTGTCAGCATGGTGTTAGTATGGAGATCCTGATTACTAGGCTCTCATCTGCTATGTATTACCTTTTCCATTTATGAAATGGTGTTAGCTGTCTGTGTTACACTCCTGCCTTGATGGCTTGAACATTATGTGACAATTCTAAACCTTGACAAAGATCTCTCATGGGACCGAAACGTCGGATCTAGCCTTTCATATAACACTGGTGGTATGTAATTAAAAGGATGTTTTTTTTGCAATGGTGAGTGCCCTCACAGTTTGTGATTTTTTATTTATATATATATATATATATATATATATATATATATATTACACACACACATACACATAGATACATACATATACACACACACACATTTTTTAATAAAACACTTTGTAAGCCCATTAATTTACCTAGAAATCAGCCTTTCTTTCGCATAACCAATACCTGATATGTTTAGTTTATTTTATATCTGAAGTAATGATACAGCTGTAAAGGCAAGCATGTATTTTTTACTACTTTTTTATTATTATTTTCAACTTGGGGAAATAGGATGTTGATGTGTATATAATTTTGATAGTTAGGAGCTGATTGATTGGTACTTTATCTCTCTCCAATTAATCACTTTACAGAGCTAAGTACATCTGCCCCTAAATGTAAACTGGATAAAATTACTTAGTTCAGGTTTACATGGTTCTAATATTTCTATCAGACAGGAGGAACCTAGAAGCGGTCTAGCCTCAATACCCTTGAATTGCCATCTGCTGGGCTTAGTCTCTGAGGGGGGAATTCAATTTTTTTTGCCAGTGGCCTATTTTCTAAGACGCCCAATGGAGCAATTCACTTGTAGGGTGCGAGCAGAAATGTGTGAGGAATCCCCTGGTTAGAGCACACTAACCGCAGTTAGCACGCCCTAACCAGAACAACTGAATTGAAACACTGGGCACTCATTAATATCATGCCTTAAAAAACAATTGAGTCGCCCCCTGAGACACAACTGGAAAGTATTTACTCTTCAAACGAATAAGTGAATGGCATGTGCTGCGAGTAGGCTGCTTCTTTAGGAGAGCACCAACATCATTTTTACTTTGCCATTTTAAAATTTACGTGCAGAGTTAGGTGGGCATGGCTCCACTGTTTCATATAGGCAGGCAGACGGTGTTATTTAACAGTTAAAGAATTCTGCACTTGTATAAGGGACATATAATAAAACTGATAAACAGAAAAATTTACTGTATCCCACATCAATTATTCATACTCTGTAATTTATTGCGCAGTGTTTAGAAAATGTAAGCAACTGTAAAAAGCTTTTCTAATGTCTGTTTACAATTTCTTAAGTAGATTTCAGCGATAAGGGGATTTTTTTAGTATCTCTTTTCTAGAAAAAAAAAAAAATGCAAATAAGTAGAAGAAGAAGTTAAGTAGAAGAGAACACAATTTACATAGAAGCTCTTTCAGCGAGTCTGTCACAGCATTTTTCTGAGACAACGATTAAACCAGTAATTGCAAGTGCTGAAATTTAAATTCTGTTCTTAGAAATAACTTCTAGAATGGAGTTTATTTCCTAGATGCACTGCAAACTTCAGGGTAGGAGCCATCTACTTGATAAACATAATTTTTGCTATGCACTTACATATATTATTATAAAATTGGACCGCAGTTTAATAATGTTTATGAGTGCTGCAGCCCGTCATTCCAAAAAAAGCTCTCTCCCATGGCTCCAATTATCTCTGGCACTCATAGCCATTAGTTGGGACCGTTAACAGCAGAGCTGAGAGAAGAAGCAGGAATCTGAAGTGACAGGCAGGTGTCCAAGCCAATCAACAGACAGCAACAGGAGGTGGCAGGGCACCGATGACAGGGGACAGCGCTTAAAGTTTATATGAAGGAGATAATAAGATGAGTGCAGTGGGGGCAGGGCTTAGTGGAGACACAGGTTCTAGGTCTGCTGCTTACATTGAGATAGAGATAGTTATTATTATAGGTTAATTGCTATTCAATAGTTTAAAAATTTACAATTCAAATAAATTCAGGGCAATGTTGGGTTATTCAACTAGTATACACAGATCAGTCATAACATTAAAACCACCTGCCTAGTATTGTGTAGGCCCCCCTTTGCCACCAACACAGCTCCGACCCATTGAGGCTGGACTCCACAAGACCTTTGAAGGTGTCCTCTGCTATCTGGCAACATGAGGTTAGAAGTAGATCATTTAAATCCTGTAAACTGCTAGATGGAGGCTCCATGGCTTTGACTTTTTTTTTGTTTCCAGCATGACCCACAAATACTCCATCTGATTGAGATCTGGGGAATTTGGAGGCCAAGTCAGCACTTTCAGTTTCTTCCCATGTTCCTCAGACCGTGCATGAATAATTTTTGCAGTGTGGCAGGGCGCATTATCCTGCCGAAAGAGGCCACTGCCATCAGGGAATACCATTGCAATGAGGGGGAAGGAAGGATTGGTCCACAACAATGTTTAGGTAGTTGGTACATGTCAATGTAACATACACATGAATGCCAGAACATAAGGTTTTCCAGCAGAACATTGCCCAGAGCATCACACTGCCTCGGCTTGCCTTCTTGCCATAGTGCTTCTTGGTGCCATCTCTTCCCCAGGTAAATGATGCACCCACGCCAGTCGTCCACATGATGTTAATGAAAACGTGATTCATCAGACCAGGCTACTTTTTTCCTTTGCTTCTTGGTCAAATTCTGACGCTCACGTTGCCATTGTAGACAGTTTTTAGGCGGTGGACAGGGGTCAGCGTGGCCACTTTGACCGGTATGTAGCCCCAAACACAGCAAGCTGTGATGCATTGTGTGTTTTGATAAAGATAATGCTGGCTGTGACAGAAAGTTATCAGCAATTTGTGCTACAGTAGCTATTTTGTGAGATAGGACCAGCCATTCTAGCCTTGCTTCCCATGCGCATCAATGTGCCTTCAGTAACTATTCCCATGTTGCCGGTTATGCCTTCCTTGGGCCACTTTTGGTAGGTACTAATCACTTTATACTGGGAACACCACACAAGACTTTCCATTTTGGAGGTTCTCTGACCCAGTCGTCTAATGCTGGCCATACACCTACGCGATTTCGGGTCGATTACCCGATTTTCAACGCGCTGTACGATGAAACGTGTTTTTTGTTTGCTTTTTTTAGGTAGGATACGATGTGATGTGCGCTCCTGCAGCCATCAAAACGTATTGTGTGATCAGATGTGCTGTCCATCTTATCCGTATGCTGATCGTGCAGTTTATTTCAGCATGCGATGCATCGTGTGTCAGAACATGCGAGAGGCGTAATTTGATTGACAATTTCCTACCAACGCCCACTGCAAACAGCGAGTGGAGGAGAGCAGCAGCGTCAGCCAGGTGGTGAAGATTCTTGCCGTAAACAGCAGGTATGTATTGTTTTCTGCACAGCGATGCCCACTGGCCATCAATCTTTCCCCTGCATTGGCCATGCTTACTATATGCGCATACTGGGGATTAATTTAGGGGCCTGTACACACTGCCAGGACTATGTTTGCCTAGCAATGCCCACCTCTGTCTCACCTTTGTTTGCCCAGCAATGCACACTGGCCACCAATGTTTCCCCTGCAGTGGCCATGTTTACTATATGCGCATACTGGCGTTTATTCAGGGGCCTGTACACACTGCCACATCTATGTTTGCCTAGCAATGCCCACCAATGTTTTGTATATGCATAGTATATATACACATAGGTATTTGTGTATAAAATAATTGAAACTTTATTAATAAAAAGTCAACATTAAGGCCCCCGTTATTTGGGGGGGCTTTTTAATTATGCAGTTCAATGGCCACCCCCACTGTTGGGGATGGCCAGAATAAGTCCAGTAAAGCCCCCTTTATTTGGGGGCCTTTTAAATTATGCAGGTCAATGGCAACCCCCACTGGCCAGAATTAATCCATTTAATTTTAAATGTTTTTTATTTTTTTCAAGCATGTCCTTGGATTGTGAGCCTGAATTTATCACAGGCTTTCTCAAGCTGTACAGGCAGCATGAATGTCTTTGGCGCCAAAGATCCAAGTTGTACAGCGACAAACAGAAAAGAAACCAAGCATATACTGTGCTGGCAGAATTCAGTAAGCCATACCACGATGATGCCTCCATAAACTGGGGGCACACCAAGAATCAAAACCTATGAACATCCTTCATAAAAGAGCACAAGAAGGTGGAGAATTCGAAGAGATCCGGAGCAGGGACTGACAGCATTTCTAGGACGAAGCTGTGGTATTACGACCTCTTCAAATTCGTGGTGCAGCAGGATCCAGTATGTCCTTCAGTCCAAGGAGTGCAGCCTGCAGCAGGAGGATGTGGGGGAACCCGGAGAGACATCTTTGGTAGAGACCCAGCAATGTGAAATGTCAGCAATTATAAATTTTGAGTCCTACCAAACAAATTTTTAGATGTACTCCTCATGGCATGGCACCGCACAGTCCCCGTTAAAGCAGGCCATATATTCAGTCTCTGACCTTTTTGGCCAGAGCACTCCCAGTTTCCATGACCGCGGGGACCTCCATTGAGGGGAACGGAGCAACCTCTTCCAGATTTTCTTTTTCTTCCACTGCAGCTGTGCACAATATCCTTTGCTGGGTGGCTTTCTTGCGCAGGAAGTTGTGCAGTATACAGCAAGCCGCCACCACCCAGTCAATCTTCTCCACCTTCAGATTTATTGGGCTATGCAAAATCCGGAATCAGTTGCTCAATATCCAAAAGCGTTTTCCACAATACACCTTGCACGAGATAGGCGGTAATTAAACACCCGCTTCTCATGAGTCAAGGCATTCTGTGGGAATGGCTTCATGACATGCTCATGAAAGGCGAATGCCTCGTCAGCCACAAACACATAATTTAGGCCATGTTTGGTAGCCTCTGTGGACGGCAAATGCAGGGTGTTAGTGGTGAGCCGGATGTAGAATGCAGTGTTCTTAAATGATCCATCGTCTGTAGAACGGCCGGTCTTCCCCACATCTACGAAGAGGAACTCGTAGTTGGAGTTCACCACCGCCATCAGAACAATACTGAAGTACCCCTTGTAGTTGTAGTAGTAGGACCTACTGTTGGCTGGTGGGGTAATCTTAATAAGTTTCCCATCGATAGCTCCCCCGCAGTTAGGGAACTGCCAACGGTTCTCAAACTCGTCTGCAATGGCTATTCACTCTTCCGTGCTTGTAGGGAACTGTGAAAGAATAAAAAACAAAATTAAATTTATGACATTTGTTTTAATTTTCTCTGTTAACAGACTTCTGACATCCCCAGCACCCCGGACCTTTTGACAAGTGGGGATGAAAGTGTGGAGACAACAACCCCAACAGTTCCAGCTTTCAAAAAGCAACGCCGGAAAACAAAAAATACCTAGGAGGAAGATGACCCACTATTACGAAAGGCCAGAGAAGCCTTATTAAAGCCCCCTGACAAATATGACCACTTTGCTGCATATGTAAGTGCAACACTCAGAGCAATGGTCCAAGACCAACAAATCCATTTTTAGAGACTGACCTCAGAACAGCTCGGCAGTCTCTACTATCAGCGGATGCTAGCATTGTAACCCCACCAGCAGTTCCTGCTCCCAGTACACTCACCACGCTGCCACCCACCTACTATTCTTCTCAAAAGTACCCACCCTACCATCTTGATCCCCTTCCACCTCCTCCTACCAACCTCCTCCCCCACCCACCTCCTCCTCCTCCCCCGCCCACCTCCTCATAAGTAGGATGCTGTATGCAGCATGGTGTTTGTGACACAGACTCAGGCGGCTAATGAACACATGCTGGAAGTGCATCTCAATGGGGCCGGGCCCACTGAGTTTGCACTTTCAGCATGTGTTTGCACCCCTGAAATCTGGGCCGCAAACACCATAGCACATACCACACCATACTTATCAGGGATTGGGTAACTTAGTGATACTTTTAGCATTTTATAATATATGTTTAGTATATTTAAAATTATAATTTATGTTTTATACATTTTATAGGCCAAGTTGACCACAAAAACACAGAAATTTTTTTTTCCTGTCTTTAAAATTAACACACAAAAAAAAGTTTTAATAAAACAATCATCTTGTTTATTTATTAAAAAAAATACTGTGGTGTGTGTTTTATCTTACCTTGCAATAACGGAACTGCAGCACCTTCACGATAGCCATACAGGTCTCTGGGATAATGCGTCCCAAAGCTTGAGCTCAGATGCGGGTCTCAAACTTGAGGTGTTCAAAAGGAGCGTACCGTAACCAGGCACCTCAAAGTCGCCACGAGCCTCTCCTCGGCCGTGATGGCCATCTTAAACTTGGTGTCCTGCTTCTGGATATAGGGGGGTCACCAGACACAGCAATTCCTGGAATGTGGGCTCATCCATCCACAGGAAGTTGCATTAATCGTCCGTCAGCAGGGGCATGTAGGAATGGCTCTCCCTCTCCAGCAGCCAATCCTTTGTCCAGCAGGACCTAATCCTCCTCCTACGCTGGGCCCTCTCCCTCTCCTTACTCAGCTTGACCACAGCATAGGACAGCAGAGCTCTATGACGCCAGGGATCCATCACCACAAAAGAGCAGGATAGAACACAGGAAATAGAGCTGGATAAAGCACTTTGTAAAGCCAGGCAATACAAAGCAAAGCACAGTAGCTAGCAATGTGGAGCATTCAGCAGGGTAAAAACCAAGCCTTACTAATGCAGAGACCTTAAAATGGCTGCTGCTATTTATACCCCCCAGTCAATCCCAGCAACCCCCTAGTGAAGGCACAGCCCTTTATTTAAATTAAGGCGCGATCTATCGCATGATCGCATGTTTTTATGTGCGGCACACAATCAATCGCATCACGATCCACCGTATAGCGACGAGGGATCGTGTGTGAAATTAGCAGGAAAACGTACGGCAGGGACTGCCAGGGAGCTCCTGTGAGTTGAAAGGAAAACGGCACGGTGAGTTGCATCGGCACTCATCGTGTAGGTGTATGGCCAGCTTTAGATCATCACAATTTGGCCCTTGTCAAAGTCTCTGAGATACTTAAGCTTGCCCATTTTTCCTGCTTTGAACACATGAACTTCAAAAACTGACTGTTCACTTACTGCCTAATATATCCCACCCCTTGATAGGTGCCATTGCAATGAGATAGGTGAATTGAATAATATTTACTTCACCTGTCAGTGGTTTTAATGTAACGGTTGATCGGTGTATGTATATACACTGAGAGGCCAGTGTTTAAGTGAACCTGCCATATAATTGACTGCTAAGACAAAGACATATCATGTGGCACCAAAGGATTGTAAATGTGAGATTCAAAAAAGAATGGGTAGATTTTGTAAGTGGCATAGCAGCAGGAGCCAGTCACATCAGCAATGTCTACCAGGAACCACAATATTGCTGAGGCTTTTACACAAGACAGGGTCATGGGTATATCATAAATGGACAATCAAAGAACATCTAGCCAATGGCAGCACAGTGGTTGTAGACTAACCACTAATGAAAGTGGTCGACAGAGGCTTACCTCTAATTAGAGCCTCAAGTCATTAACAGTTGTCACGTACGGAATACTGCAGTCCTACACAGTTTCACTTTACTCATAAAAGGATCATCACTCATGTTCCATTAGTCAGAGTGATTAAACAACCCCATACCTCCACACCCAGTATAGTTAAAATAAGGAACAATCTCCAATGCTCCTCCAATCACCAGCCATCTTTTACAAGGGAAACAACTACCTCACCAAAATGAAATAAATTAGGAAGGTGTAAAACTTTACTAAAAAGTGGATGTCTGCAGGATTCATAGTAAAAGAACTAAGAGGAAGTCTACTATTTCACCTCCAGACAACACAAAGAAAGCCTCTTTATCTATTACAGGGCTCAATAAATACTGGTCACCAGGTCAACTAAGCTATTACTTCTAGTGACTAGATTTTACAAGAGCCAGGAATGAGTGAATTTGTCAGAAACAAAATCCTGACTGTAACAAACAGCTGCACTCTTTCACATGAGCTGGGCAGGGCATTTTGGCTCATGGAGTGGGTGTGATGTTATGCAATCACATGATATGAGGAGAAATGGACACCAGCCCACCAAATTCAGTCATTGTGACTCTGCCCTACTGCCTTAAAATGCCGCCAAGTGGGTGTCTGGAATCTGGTCCTTCTCTACTGTTGGCACAGTGAAGGGGAGCACAGGGCCTGATTCAACTATGCACTGAGGAGACTGAACATAAAGTTACAACCCATTGTAATCAAACAGATGATATAGTTTTTCTAGTACTGTTTAGAATAGAGGTTCCCAAACGTAGTCCTCAAGGCACCCAACAATCCAGTTTTAGAAATATCTATATTTGAACACAGATGACTTAATTAGTATTATTATTATTACCAGTAATTTATATAGCGCACACATATTCCGCAGCGCTTTACAGAGAATATTCGGCCATTCACAGCTATCCCTGCCCCATTGGAGCTTACAATCTATATTCCCTACCACATATTTTTGGAGTGTGGGAGGAAACCGGAGTACCCAGAGGTAACCCACGCAAGCACAGGGAGAATATACAAACTCCACACAGTTAGGGCCGTAGTGGGTATCGAACCAACGACCTCAGTGTTGTGAGGCAGCAACGCTAACCATTACACCATCTGTGCTGCCCAATTAGTACTTCAGTCAATTTGATTTAACCATCCGTGCTCAACCAAGGATATTTCTAAAACCTGAACTGTGGGGGTGCCTTGAGGACTGCGTATGGGGACCTCTAGTTTAGAAAATAAATCAAAGTGTCTGTAAGAACAACAATTAATGCTACAGGGAAGGAAAATTACTCTTCTTCAAATTTTTAAGGAGTATTTTGGACCAAAGAGGAGTATATAATTGTCAGTAATTACATTTAATGGCAACTCAACATTTAAGAAGGGAAGCATTGTTACAAGTGGTATGTCAGTCAGACAAGGCCACTAGACAGTGGGGAGGAGTAAAGAGAGCGATGAATTGTGAAAAAAAAAAAACAGGAAGAGAACATCTCCTCCCTGCTTTTCTCCATTTAAGCAGCCACAAAAGACGTTTCACTTCTCATTTGTATGAACACTATGCCAGTAGGGTCTGCAAGAACAAGACAGAAAAATCTGTGTATTTCTTTGCACTTTTCAAAAACATAAAAAGGTGCCCAAGAGTCATCAACCAACAAAAGTACCAGGCAAGAAAGCCAACTTGGGTGCACTACCTCATGGGCGCCAAGGGGGGGGGACGGGTACGGGTACCAATTACCTGGGCACAGACTTGTTGGAGGGGGCCCAGAGGGGGCCCGGGTCAGATGCCACCCACTTTTCCTCGCTCTTTCCTGTGCTAGGCTTCAGTAGTCTACTCTCCTTTGTCTGTGGGGGGAGCGATGACACTGATTGGGGCCCCCCCTTGGATTTGCGCTGGGCTGAGGGACGACTGCATCGCAACGCTTCAAATATGTTTTTATGTTTGTTCTAAGGGGGGCGTGGCCACACCTTACCCAGTTAGGTCACGCCCCCTTCCCCTGGACCAGCACGACCTAGGTTACATTGGGTGGGATAAATAATACGCAAAAATATTATTACACTTCAGATAAATACAAATTACAAAATACATGAAACTACCAGAGAATCAGAAGCACCACAAATTGTTCATTCTACAGTATCTGCAAAAGCACCAGATGAGGCAGCAGTCTTGGGAGCACTATATAAAATACAATGGGTGGGAAAACCATTACATGCAGATGTGATATACATGGGAAGACTACAAAATACAGAAAGTGAGAAACTACTAATCGAGGTTTGTTATACACATCTCGTAGCATAAAAAAAATGTTACTGACATATTTATCTAATTTAATAGACAACAGAAGGTAGAATAACCAAGAAGGGGTGCTCTACAAGACTTTGCATTATCTACTAGAATATATATCACTTCAGGTAATGTTTGTGTTTAGTTTAAAAAAAATGTTTCATAAAGGGAGTAAGAAAATCTATGAGTTTTATGAGGATACTCCTACAGAGGGCACAAACCTCAGCACAAAATGTCCTTCTACATAAGAGTAACTGGATGAAAGATATAGGCCACTGAGACCCATTGTTCTGGAAAGTCCCAGAGGAAGACAAAATAGGCAGGGTCAGGATAAAGATCAATGGCATCTGGAATACCCGCTTTCCACCTACTATACGTCCATTCCTGAAGAAGAATTATGAATTTGTACTTAAAGTCAGTACTCCAGACAAGCTAATTGTGTTTCAATACTTTTTGATGATTAATGTTCATTAGATATAACTACATTATAAAATGCTTTTTCAACTTTGCATTAAGGTTTCTCACAGAAGTGTAAGAAATACAAGTAATAACTGTTCCAAAGGTAGGTAAAGACAAAAGTATAGACACATTTGGCTTTGAATGGTTTATTATTAAGGCTAACCTAGCATTATGCTACTTCTCTTTTGCCAGGGTCTTCAACTGTGGTTTGTCAACTTTCTCATTAATCATGGTACAAAAAAGGGGTCCACCTTGTCCCATTCTAATATATGCAGTAGCAATGGAGCCCTTGACAGGAGCTATTCATGGTCACATGATCTGTGGCATTGACGGCAAAAAATATGCTTCTATGCTGATTAAGTACTACTTTCAATAACTACCGTAACTCTATATCCTCTCTGATAGAGATCAACGCTCTGCTAAAAAGCTACAGTGAAGACTCTTATTCTTAACTAAACACAGATAAAACTGAAGCCATTGCTTTTCATTTTTCACAAATGCTTCTGTAGCTTTTGCAACAAAGAGAGAAATATTCATGGCAAAGCAAGTGTCTTAAATACCTGGAAATACAACTGCCCCGAGTACCGTTAATGTTCCGTTTATTACATATTAATAAATCATTAAGGATTTCAAAAAGTACACTAGATATCATGGCTTTGGCAAAATGTAATACTCAAAATGCTAATTATTTCTACACTTATGTACTTGTTTTATACTATTCCAATACGTGTTCCTAAAAACAGTCAAGTGTTAGTTACTGTATATGGAAAGGGAGCAAGCAAGAATATCTAATGATATATTAACAAGATTGTTAGGAGGCAGGGCTTGCAACAGAAATCTTGGGGCCGGTACACTAGTTACTCTGGGGCCCCTTCCCGCCACCTCAACCACCACCCTCAACACTCCGCACACAGGGTCTGCTTCAGAGATGGACGGATTTGCAGAGCGGCACAGTGGTTGTGCAAATCCGTCCATCTCAGATGCAAATAGAGAAGGAGGTGTCAGACACCACCTTCCTGCATTTGTTATCCCAGCACGGCAATTGACGTTCCAGGCTGGGATCTCCATAACGACCAATGGTCGTGATGTTTGTTCCTTTGGTCAGGCTCCAGGAGTGGATGCTTCCTGGCGCCTGGACATGCAAGAGGCCAGGAATCTGCATCCGCCGACGCAGACCCCAGTCTCATCCTTCCCGGAAAATGGGGATGCCACACCTCTGTTCTGTCCCCAAAGAGCAGCAGCATGTCAATCTTGCTGTAGAATGGGGGGGTCCTGTGAGCGTAATTGCAGGACCCGTTCTGCACATGCGCAGAACAGGTCGTGCACATGCGCAGAGCAGAAATACCGGAGATGTACATGCATCATCAGATGAACGTACATCTCTGAATCAGGCCCACAGTCCACCTCTATCTTTGCAATAGACATGTCTTAACCAAATGCAACTTCTGCTCTATCTATGCAGTGCCTTGCAAAAGTATTCATCCCCCTTGGCTTTTTACCTTCTTTGTTACATTACAACCTGAAAATTTTTATTTATTTTTTATTCTGAATTTTATGTGATGGATCTGCACAAAATAGTCTAATTTGGTGAAGTGAAATGAGAAAAATATATATAAAAAAGAATCTTTATAAATAAAATTCTGAAAATTGGCATGTGCATATGTAATCACCCCCTTTGCTATGAAGCCCCTCAAAAGTTCTGGTGCAACCAATTACCTTCAGAAGTCACATAATTAATTAAATGAAGTCCACATGTGTGAAATCTAAGTGTCACATGATCTGTCAGTATAAACACACCTTTTCTGAAAGGGCCCAGAGGCTGCAACACCACTAAGCAAGAGGCATCAAACCATGAAGACCAATGAGCTCCCCAAACAAGTCAGGGACAAAGTTGTTGAGAAGTACAATTCTGGGTTGGGTTATAAAAAAATATCCAAATCTTTGATGATCCCCCGGAGTACCATCAAATCCATCATCATCAAATGGAAAGAACATGGTATCACAACAAACCTGCCAAGAGAGGGCCGCCCACCAAAACGCACAGACCACGCAAGGAGGGCATTAATCAGAGAGGCAGCACAGGGACAAAAAGGTAACCCTGTAGGAGCTGCAGAGTTCCACAGCAGAGACTGGTGTATCTGTGCATGTGACCACAATAAGCCGTACACTCCATAGAGCTTGGGTTTATGGAAGAGTGGCCAGAAAAAAAGCCATTACTTAGTGATAAAAAATAAGAAGACACGATATGAGTTTGCCAAAAGGCATGTGGCCGACTCCCCAAATGTATGGAGGAAGGTGCTCTGGTCAGATGAGACTATGTCCAAATCATAACTGTACACCTACATTCTACATTATTAACCTGGTGCTGGCTACACATGTGGTGATTTAAATAGGAAATCACTGCCTGTATTTGGCAAAAACAGACACACAGAAGATAGGCAAGCAAATAATCTGAGGGAATTATAATGGGTCCTGTTCAAAACATTAAAGAACAAGACTAGAACAAAGATCTTACAATCTAAAATCTAAATATCCTGAGGTCCCTGGCATTTTTCACCAAAAAGAAAATAAACTAACATTCACAAAAATCCAGATAATGACATTACTTTCTAAGTAATAAAGTAGGGAAAAGTCAGACATTTCACCAGCCACAGCAGGCTAGAGTGGCTGGAGGATTTAAGGCTCCCAGGAAGCAAAGAGATTATGGTGGCTCTGTGGATCCACTGCAGGAGGCCAGACAAAGAGGGCGCCCCGGCTCTGTGATGTAAAGATCCGCGGCAGGTGAACCAGGCGGTCCGGGAGAGAGGCCTGCCACGGACAAGGAGCGGGCTGCACCGCTGCATAGAAAGTGGAGGCGGCTGCATCCCCACCCACAGAGTCTCCAGGGCACCAGCAGAGTGATGCGGCAAGGGTGTCCGGGAAGCTACACAGCCGGGGGCCAACCTGTCAAAGGAGGTGCAACCGAGCTGCCTGCACCAAAGAGATCCGCAGTCAGAGTCCAGGGGGATCCATTCAAACTGGCCTAGCTACAGTATCTTGTATACCTGGTGTACAGTGGTGCCCACAGCCCGCTGTTCCATTTGCGTATCACTTCATTGTCAGGCTGCCTGTTCCTGCTCCTCTTAGGTGGACTGTGGCTGCGGCAGAAGGGAGGCAGACCAGACAGGAACAGAACGGAGGGGTGCAGTGTCATGCGTAATAATGTCACAACGTCATTCATACTATGGGCACGAACCGAACCAGTTCACTGGGAGGGGGCTACCCTTGCTGGCTGCTGCTTATTAATTAGATTATCTTTGCCGCGCATGCGGCTTGTAAGTTTATAACTAACAATTAGGTGCTATGACCCCATTCTTTGCCCCTCTGAACCAGGACGGGAGCACCCTTTGTACCCCCCTGTCACCGGGCCTGTTGGGAAGTATAGGTTATGCCGACCTTGATAGCTATCAAAAAGCTTGTATTTTTCACTGGTAGAAATCCTGGTCACCTCCTAAAATCTATAGACGAATTTTAAGAAATCAGAATGGTATGTACTTCCTTCTATGACTCCTCCACCTCCACTAACCAAACTTTCCTCAAGTATATTTTATGGTACGCTAGTTTGGAATGAAATGATTAAGAATAATGGCACTAAATCACTCACACCAAACCATGGGGGCTCATATCCCCAACCATCAAAAATTTGGTTCAAGTGAGGATTTCAAAGCTGAAGGATCTATATACAGACTATACCCAAAACAGTTTTGAACAATTTAACCTTAAATTTAATCTCTTGAAATGAGATTATCATAAAGGTCTCTAGATTAGACATATTACTGGTTCTACCCAAGAATATTAGCAGGAGAATTAGCCTGGCCTTTGCTTTACTCTACAAGGAACAAGTATTCATTACTATAGGCAACCATTTTGAAACAGTATAGAACCTATTACGAATGTGGACTATGGCCCTGATTCAGAGCCGGACGCTCTGACAGAGCGCTCGCTCGGAATCAGGGCTGCTTCTTTTTTTTTTTTTTTTTATGCCACCCACAGCCAATGCGAGCGGCCAGGATGATGGTCGCGATCGTCAAGACCATCGCGACCATCGGGCATCCGACGAGACCCTTGTGGTAGGGTCTCATGCCCACAAACACCAGAGAGCTTTCGGCTCAGAGCCGAAAGCTCTCCCACTGACATCACTAGTGATGTCAGGGGGGCCGCCCCCAAACGGTAGGCATTCTCATGGGAACACCTCCGTCTGGGCAGCCACCCCCCCCCCGGCCCGCCCACCAAAGGGGGTGTGCTGTCACTCAATATCGACAGCACGCCCCCTTTGGTGCGAGACCCGGAGCGACGGATTGCCCGTCGCTATCCGGGTCTCGCGCATGCGCACGACGGAGCCGGCTCCGTCGTGCACATGCGCTCTGGGCCACCATCGACCCGGTTGCGAGCGCTCAGCGCTTGCGACCGGGTCTGAATCAGGCCCTATATGCTCACTGCAAGATATTATAAGAATCCATAAGAACCATGGAGATTCACGGCTCTGCTAGAGAATGTGGCTCCAAAGGTGACATTTCAAATCCTTTAAATTCTGAGTGAATGCACTTAGATTGATCTATGGCTCCACAAATCCCTGAACCACAGATAGCTCTTATCCTCATGGTGCAAGATCTGTGGTCTAACGCTTTAAACAACCTCCACAGCTTAGAATTTGGTTACATATTTTCCCATTAAACAAACTAAATGTGATATTATGCATAACACATAATTAAATTAGTAGCACAAATGGTGACCACAACGTTATAGAAAACTATTTTTTGGGACGAAAACTTAATTAAAAGTCATATGCGGCCCATACACAGTGCGATTTTTTTACACGATGTGCGCAATTTCGTTCAATCATAATGATCAATCGTGCACACTGTGTGTTGTTTCAGTGTGCATACGATGCCGAAGTGCATCCCCGAACTCGTTTAGTTGGATCGTAGATCTTACTGCAAAACAGTAAGATCTATGATCTGGAGTACAATTTTAATACACTTCTATGCATCGTATTGGAAGATCATAACGATCAATCGTACAGCATTTGACCACATCGTGTGAAGAATTTTAAGGGAATCGTACTACACATCTTACCAACTTATCATCGCACCCTGTATGGGGCCCTATATAAAGGGATAAAATAAAAAAAAAACAATTCATACAACAAAAGTTACATTTAGTAATTTAATTGCAACATTTCCGTGAAAAAAATAAATAATAAAGGGACTGTTTGCAATGGTATATCCCGTCGTGGGATAAATGACCGGCGTCTATATCTAGACGCCTGCTCATTTCCCGGACGCCGGGAGACAGGCGCCCGGCATCCCGATCGAGCGGACAGCCGCGCGGGGGGGCGGAGTTGGGGTTAGGTTTAGGGCAGCCAGGGGGGGACTTAGGGTTAGGCATCCCCCCGGGAGGGTTAGGGTTAGGCTAGGGGGAGGGAGGGTTAGGCACCCCCGGGGGGGACTTAGGGTTAGGCACCCCCCCGGGGGACTTAGGTTTAGGCAGTGGGGAAGGGGGGGGGGGGTTAGGGTTAGGCACTTAGAAGGGGGATTAGGGCCAGGCAGAAGGGGGGGAGGTTAGGGTTAGGCACCCCTAAGGAGTGTTAGGGTTAGGGCGGTTAGGTTAGATTAGACAATACTTACCTTACCACGATCGGGATTTCTAGCGGTCGGGCTTCCACTGCCGGGCTCTGCTGTTTTGTCGGGCTGCCGCTGCCGGGATTCGAACTCCCGGCCATGCGGCAGCCAGCATATCATACCGATCCCGTTTGCAATCTACCACTCCAATACCTTCTGTCCTAGAATACACTGCACCACTTCCAGCAGATTACAGATGTGCATAGTATAGGAATAAAGTTAGACGATGGAGCCTTTTCCTACCTGAGACTGAAAATTAATTAGCCAATGACAGTGTACAACTGCCACCTGTCCTCCTATACTCCACTTTTCTGCGCACTCAGTAATGATCCTGAGTGCCAGAAGCCGACGAGGTAGGCAGGACTAGACAGGCAGGGAATAATTCATTTTTACAATTAACATATTTGGGAGAGGAACAAAAACAAATCTATTGATATATACTTTTAGCATTAATAGTTTTAGAGCACACATTTTTCTCGTTTTTATTGAAATTTAGGAAATTAAAAATCCATTGAATAACCTGAAATGGTACAAAGGAATGCAATGAACTGCTAGCCATAAAAAAAAAAAAAGTTAGCCCTTGGAGTATTAGACATACTTTAGCCAGCCCTAGGATTGGTAATGCTACTCAAGCACTCTGGCCACTTCTCTCCTCTTATAAGGAGCTAACTGTGTTTAAAAATTCTCACCCAGTTGCTGCCTTCAAAAGAGGTAGAAATTTGAGGGACATAATTGTGAGCACTGACATCACTGGTATTGGTATCCCGCATACACCGAAAGTATACAGAAAACCTCAAGGCTTCTACAAATGTAACAACTGTGTAGCATGTAGTTATATGGTGTATTGTAAATCATTTGTACAAGCACATAGTGGAAAGAGTTATGATATATGTTCGAACCTGCAACATCACGCATGTTGTTATGTTATTGTGTACCCATGTACGCTTCAATATATGGGACAGACTACCCGCAAATTCAGGGAGCGTATTACATACATCGGTCTGCAATTAGGATGTACAATGAAGGTAGACAGACCGTTCAACTGGTGGCGCGTCATTTCAGAGTGTCATGAGTGCCTAAGGGGATCCTGAGCCAGCAGAAACAACTTGCCGAGTACTTCACTTATAACAACTCTCTTTCCCGGACCTATTATCGTTAAACAGTACTCAGCTGCAGCCAGGACTTAAACTCTAAAGGTGCATACACACACAACGATTTTTTGAATGATTATCGTTAAACGATATCGTTTAACGATAATCGTTTGTAAAAATCGTTCACTTTCTGAGTCAAACGATGAACGATTATTGTTCATGCGCGTTCACGTTTGTAGTTTGTAGTTCAGTCAGACTTGTCAACTCAACGATTTTCATTAAGTTAATATGCAAAAATCTTTTGTAGTTCATAAAAATCGTTCATTACATTTAAATTAACATAGTAAATGAACAACTTTAGTAAACGATTTTAGTTCATTTTTTTCAAGGTAGAAAATAGTTTACTAAAATCGTTCATTAACTCAATCGTTGTGTGTGTGTGTATGCAGCTCCAGTAGTGCAGGCTCAAGATCACAGACAAATATTAAAAAGGGAACAAGACACTTCAAACATGACTAAATGGCATAAGAAACTTAAAGCACTAGCTAAATATACCATTTAACTAGATGACACCAGGAACTTAATGCACTAGTTAAATATGCCAACTACAGTATATAGAAATAACTAGATAGCTAAAACTAGATATAGAAAACCACTAACTAAATATTCAGAATAGCTAGCAGATTGTTTTTTGAATAGCACAGATAGTTGCACTGCAGGAGAATGCTGAGTAGATCTTTCCAAACAGCACAAGTCATTTGCACAGTGGAGAAGTGCTAACAAGTTTTCTGCATAGCACAGATAATTGCACTGTAGAGATATGTTGTCCAGATCTTCCATAAAGCACAGGTGATTTACACAGTAGAGAGACACTGGGCAGATCTTCTAAATAGCTCAGATTAGTTGCACTCTAGAGACATACTGACAGGGTTTTGGGCTCCTAAATAGCTCAGAGGAATAAACTGGAGACACTGGGCAGATCTTCTGAATAACCTAGATTGATTGCACTATGGAGAAATGCTGATAGCACAGATAAATGCACTCTACAAAGCAGCATAAAGCAGGTATCCAACTAAACGCCAGGACCAGACTGAGTACAACCCAAAAAAGTGTCAGAAGGAAATCCCTAAAAAGGCTGAGCAGCCAATCATTACAGTTTCAGAAATCAGCTAGGTTCTGAACACAGCAGCAGCAATCAAGATTCAGAACACAGCCCGTTGCTAAGAGAATAATTAAAGCCACTAGAGCTTACCTCCCCAGGACCTGCTGAATTTCTGGATTCTGACACAGAAGCAGGGGCGTCTTTACAGTGGAGGGGGCCCATGCTCATTCCCCGTCCAGGGGCCCCTCCTCTCTTCCCGGCAGCCGACTGATGCAGCTGGCCAGCCACCGGAACATTAGTAGACTCTGGGCACTAGAGTGTGCCCAGAGTCTACTGCGCATGCGCAAAAAGCAATCCTTCACTGCCTTGGTCTATGGCTGTCCTCCTACCTCTATGACCATTGCTTTTTTTGTCTCCTCCCATGACTCCCCCACCCCCCTCACTTCCACTAACGGTAGGCATTCCCCAAGGTTCTGTTCTTGGACCTTACCTATTCTCACTCTATACATCTTCTTTAGGTGACCTAGTCAGCTCTTTTGGCCTCCAATATCATCTATATGCTGATGATACTCAGATCTACCTCTCTTCCCCTGACCTCTCCTTACTCATATAACCAACTGTCTCTCTGCTCTTTCTTCCTGGATGTCCCAGCGCATTTTTAAACTAAACATGTCTAAGTCTGAGCTGATCATCTTCCCACAATTTCATTATTTATTGATAGCACAAATATCTCCTCTAGCCCCCCAAGTGCGCTGTCTTGGAGTTATCCTTGACTCCTCCCTCTCCTTCAAACCACACATTCAGCACCTCACGCAGTCCTGCCATTTCCATCCCAAAAATATCTCCAGGATCAGACACTCTCTCACCCTGGATACTACTAAGACCCTCATCTACTCACTGGTCATCTCCAGATTGGACTACGTTAACTTCCTCCTATCTGGTCTCCGTGACTCCAACCTCTCTCCACTCTAATCTTTCCCCAATGCTGCTGCCTAGCTTATCTTCTACATCTGCCTCCCATCTCCTACAAGCCCTACACTAAATTTGATGCTCCATCAGGGTATACTAACTTTAGAAATTTTCTGGATGTATGGGGAATTATACAGATACGATATTAATATATGAAATAGCCGTATCTATGAGCATATATATTTACTGCATTTGATGACCGAGCGTAATGAATTATTAATTATTGTTTTTATGCCAAACCTGCTAAACATACTCATTAAGAGATGTATTTTATCAATCAAGCATAGTCACCACACAAGTGATATTTAAAATTATACATAATATGAGATATGTTATCTATATTACAAAATTTTTATAGGATTGTTCAAGGGGGCCCTATCAGAATTTTCTAAATCAGAGCATAAGAAACCTGAATTTTTTAAAAAGGAAAAAATTATAAAAGAAATATTTTAATAGGATTTAACCATACACAAATATATTATATATATATATATATATATATATATATATATATATATATATATATATGTATGTAGAAAATGAAAGGTGGCGGCACTCACAGGTCTGATAAAATAAAAGAATCAAACTGACAACTTTGTCCGCCTTGGTCAACGTTTCAGTCGCACGTGACTTATCAAGAACACAACAATAATAGCAAATGTGCATACCTTTATAGCAGTATGTCCAAGGTGATAGGTGCGGTGTTATGCTCCATGCTGTCAGGGGCCAGGGTCTGATATCATCCTCTTGCGCCTCCCAGGCATTGCGACCCGAGCGTGATGACGCGTCACGCTGTGCTAGATGCTCAGGCACTACACAGGCTTGATGAATCTGGTGCCCCCGGTGGATTGGAGGAAACATTACCACTCGATATAGTGGATATATGAAAATAAACAGTGAAGCACTGACTTGCAAAATTGATCATGGAAATATAAACATTGTTTAAAATGTGTATACAATATAACATATATAGTGTGAGTAAGAACCCACACGTGCAAGTAATCAAAAAAATGGTTAAAGGATACAAATAACTCCTGCAAATAAGAAAGAACATATAAAATACACACCCAAGTGCTCATAAATGGTGAATGTGAGAAAAATGAATATAGATAATAGATATTGTATATATAATCCAGAAAGGGTTAGAAAACATATAGAAAAATAATGAAGGTATGTAAAAGAAAAAACTTTAGAACTAAGTACAGTATATGAACATGCAGATATGTATAAACGGCATGTATACTATCAAGAGGATCCTAGGAAGGATGCATTAATTAATGCATCTACAAACTAATAACCAAACATCATAAAAAAACAATAAAACATGTGTCTACAAAAAAATATGACAAAAAGAAGTGTCCAAAAACTATGAATGAATATATCAAAGAATTACATTAGAGAGATAGAGTAATGTTCTCTATGAGGATAAATAATCCATGGTCTCCAACTATGACGACCAAAAGGCTGTATAAGAGGCAAACGGGAATCTCCACAGAGCTATGCCCAGAGATGTACTAAAGTGGTCACCAAAGTTACAAAGTTATTATTTTTGTAGACACATGTTTTATTGTTTTTTTATGATGTTTGGTTATTAGTTTGTAGATGCATTAATTAATGCATCCTTCCTAGGATCCTCTTGATAGTATACATGCCGTTTATACATATCTGCATGTTCATATACTGTACTTAGTTCTAAAGTTTTTTCTTTTACATAGCTTCATTACTTTTCTATATGTTTTATGACCCTTTCTGGATTATATATACAATATCTATTATCTATATTCATTTTTCTCACATTCACCATTTATGAACACTTGGGTGTGGATTTTATATGTTCTTTCTTTTTTGCAGGAGTTATTTGTATCCTTTAACCATTTTTTTGATTACTTGCACGTGTGGGTTCTTACTCGCACTATATATGTTATATTGTATACACATTTTAAACGATGTTTATATTTCCAAGATCAATTTTGCACGTCAGTGCTTCACTGTTTATTTTCATATATCCACTATATCGAGTGGTAATGTTTCCTCCAATCCACTGGGGGCGCCAGACTCATCAAGCCTGTGTGGTGCCTAAGCGTCTGGCACAGCGTGACGCGTTATCACGTTGGTAACGTCATCATGCTTGGGTCGTGATGCCCGGGAGGCGCACAAGGATGATATCAGACCCTGGCCCCCGGCAGCATGTAGCATAACACCGCACCAATCACCCTGGACATACTGCTATAAAGGTATGCACATTTGATATTATTGTTGTGTTCTTGATAAAAGTCATTTGCGACTGAAACGTTGAACAAGGCGGAGAAAGTTGTCAGTTTGATTCTTTCATTTCATCAGACCTGTGAGTGCCAGCTTTCTTTTTCTGCATATGTAAGTGGGTGTTCTTTTGAACTCCCAGGAAGGCACCAAGGCAAGTTAATTGTATAGCAGTGATGCGGAGTGCCGGCCTCTCCATTGTATGTATGATATATATGTATGATATATATATATATATATATATATATATATATAAATAAATAAAGGAGTGCGCCACAAAAGGAATCTCTAGCAGATAATTGGTCGAACCAATTGTTGTTATTTTGGAGTATTAGATATTCTATTCCAGGGAACACCTCCAGCACTAAAAATATGTATACCTTAGGGAAAAGAAATTTCTTTTGGATAAATGGGATTAGATTGCTGGTTACATATATGTGTCTACTATATAATGATTAAGATCCTGTGCGTGATATTACATCTTTTGTGTTAGAGTGGGCCTAGGCATAGAAAGACTATTTTTTTTCTAATAATCTTTGAAAGCAAAATTCAACTAAGATTGCGATTGTTATTCATGCTATGCAATGATAATGTGTTACAATAATTAGTAAGTATAATCTACGGAAAAAAGCAAAGGGCTAGATGCAACAAAAACATAGAAATTGCAAACCGGACTTCTGGCGGGCAGAGGATGGTGTATGGCTGCTTTACAGTATACCAGGGCTCCTCCATGATGCTAGAAATCTAACTCCATCTCACCTTCATTCCTGCCTCTACCTATAATATATTAATCTATCTGCATTGCTGAAGGTTGAGGGCTGACTGCCATTGCTTGGTGTGAACTCCCAGCTCTTGTTCCCATATCTTCTATACCTGAGCTGTGGATTCCCTCCCCATCCTAGTTGTTTTCCCCTTCCGTTCTCCACCTGCCCTTGAACTGAGGGACTGGAGTAGGTGCCTGCCATGGGATCTGTAGGTGTGGTGTGGGAGGCTGAACCGTAAGATCTGTCTGGATGGTGAATTCTCCGGTGAGCTGCTAACACTCTTAGCTCCTCCCGCTGACAGTGTGGAAAGTGTCATAATTCCCCTGACTCCACTCTCCAGCTCTGAGTGTCCAACCGCGTCCTCTCGGGACTGTGCTGCAGATATGTCCTCATTGCTGAGTCACTGGATGCCTGTCTCTACGGTGCCTCCCATGTGATACCTTGGACCTCTGTGTCCGCTTAGGATTTAATTTCCCGGCGATTCTGACACTCACAGCTGCTGATTGTATCGGGACACTGACTGATACTAATCCTTGCCAATGTGCCTGTTTCTTTGCTTTTGGATACGGTTCCTGGATCCATACACTCCAAACTGGACTCTACCTTAATTTGCTATATTATATTTGCTGTTATGCTCTCACATATCCACAGTAATGTGTTAATGTATCGCTTGTTTTATTCACTGATACTACTTGTCTTCATGAATAATATGCCAAATAGGGATATTCTTCTGACTGACAAATTTTGTATTTTACACAGATTTATTTATTAACTGTATTTATTTGTCTGTGCATCCTAATGTGACTTCCTTGCTAGAATATCACACCTCCTCCCCTCAGGTTAACTACTTCTACCAACCTTGGGGATACATTACAACATACATCTTTGATATCTCTGCTATGCAGAAAGCTGGATGATGCCTGGGTTTCTTTACAAACTGTATTGTCACACCTTATCTCTGTCACCTCCTATGTAGCCGACTCCCAGCACAATCCCAGTGATAGTGCTAGCATACTACTTACAATGCTGAATGCTGCTCTATCTCCCACACAGGTCATTACTTCCCCTCACCCTGTTTTGGTCAACCTGGGTACTCCTGATAATTGTCTTACATTTACATTCAGTGATATACCTGAGAAGGTCGAGAAGTCTAATCTGGCCAATTTGTTTACTGAAGATTTATCTTCCCTTCACATTTCCCTCTTTGGTCATGTACAGTACCTATGCTTACTGCTGCAAAGGATCTCCTGAGCCTCTCTATGTGGAAGATTGATTTTCACCTTTACCAGCCATCTAGGATTCCATTAGATTACACCAGGGGATTGGGCAAGTCTTCCTATTATTTATCCCTAGACAAGGTGAAGATTGGTGCCTAAATATGTTAGCCTGTTTATCGATATATTCTGTCTGAAGTATTGCTACTTTGAAAATCTATTGGATTCTCCCTAGGTCATTCTTCAACTACGACTGACATGTCATTCTTTAAAGTTCATTACTTATATAATCTTACCCATCATTGCATACAGTCAGGTGCATAATATTGGGACATTGACAGAATTTTCACATTTTGGCCTCTATTCACCACCACAATGGTTTTGAAATGAAACTAACAAGATGTGCTTTAACTGCAGACTTTCAGATTTAATTTGAGGGTAATTACATCCAAATCAGGTGAACGGTGTAGGAATTACAACGGTTTCTATATGTGCCTCCCACTTTTTAAGGGGCCAAAAGTAATGGGACTATCAACTCAAAAGCTATTTCATGGACAGGTGTGGGCTATTCCCTCGTTATTTCATTATCAATTAAGCAGGTAAAAGGTCTGGAGTTGATTCTAGGTGTGACATTTGCATTTGGAATCAGTTGCTGTCGACTCTCAATATGAGATCCAAAGAGCTGTCACTATCTGTGAAGCAAGCCATCATTAGGCTGAAAAATAAAAATAAACCCATCAGAGAAATAGCAAAAACATTAGGTGTGGCCAAATCAACTGTTTGGAACATTCTTAAAAAGAAAGAATGCACCGGAGAGCTCAGCAACACCAAAATACCCAGATGACCAATGAAAACAACTGTGGTGGATGACAGAAGAAGAATTTCCCTGGTGAAGAAAAACCCCTTCACACCTTCACAACAGTTGGCCAAATCAAGAACACTCTCAAGGAGGTAGGTGTATATGTGTCAAAGTCAACAATCAAGAGAAGACTTCACAACAGTGAATATAGAGGGTTCACCACAAGATGTAAACCATTGGTGAGCCACAAAACAGGAAGACCAGATTAGAGTTTGCCAAACAACATCTAAAAAAGCCATTACAGTTCTGGAACAACATCCTATGGACAGATGAGACAAAGATCAACTTGTACCAGAGTGATGCGAAGAGAAGAGTATGGAGAAGGAAAGGAACTGCTCATGATCCAAAACATACCACCTCATCAGTGAAGCATGGTGGTGGTAGTGTCATGGCGTGGGCATGTATGGCTGCCAATGGAACTGGTTCCCTTGTATTTATTGATGATGTGACTGCTGACAAAAGCAGAATGAATTCTGAAGTGTTTTCGGGCAATATTATATGCTCATATTCAGTCAAATGCTTGAGAACTCATTGGACGGCGCTTCACAGTGCAGATGGACAATGACCCGAAGCATACTGCAAAAGCAACCAAAGCGTTTTTTAAGGCTAAAACGTGGAATGTTATGCAATGGCCAAGTCAATCCCCTGACCTGAATCCGATTGAGCATGCATTTCACTTGATGAAGACAAAACTGAAGGGAAAATGCCCCAAGAACAAGCAGGAACTGAAGACATTTGCAGTAGAGGCCTGGCAGAGCATCACCAGGGATGAAACCCAGCGTCTGGTGATATCTATGCGTTCCAGACTTCAGGCTGTAATTGCCTGCAAAGGATTTGCAACAAAGTATTAAAAAGTGAAAGTTAGATTTAGGATTGTTTAGTTTGTCCCATTACTTTTGGCCCCTTAAAAAGTGGGAGGCACATATAGAAACCGTTGTAACTCCTACACCGTTCACCTGATTTGGATGTAATTACCCTCAAATTAAATCTGAAAGTCTGCAGTTAAAGCACATCTTGTTTGTTTCATTTCAAAGCCATTGTGGTGGTGAATAGAGGCCAAAATATGAAAATTCTGTCAATGTCCCAATATTTATGCACCTGACTGTACATCATCTGTCATTTGTCATTGACACTATATTGATCTCTGTTTACTTCCAAGTTTTGTTATTTTTCTTGCCCATATGGTAACTCTTGCCCTATAACCTGCAATTTAATTTGTTCATATGTTTTTTTGTTATAGGATCTCCCCTTTCCTTGTTCTCCCTTCCGAAATTATTATGCTATTGTCCTTTTCTTTTTTGTTTACTATAATCTATACTCACCTTGTTAAGGATTCACGTTCTTCATTACATCACTCCTCATACTATGTTTCATGTTGTGTCAATTGCTTACTTATTGCTAATTTGCTAGGCGCTTTTCCATGCTACTTGTATTCTTTAGCTATATTCTGTATGGTAATACTGCCCCTTTGCCTTACTGCAAAATATTTGTCTTTTGATGACATTTTCTTGTTGAAGTCTTTCAGTAGATGTATATTATTTGAAAAATTTCCAATAAAAACATTAAAAAATTCAATCCATTCCTACTATCTTTGTGAACTCATTGGCAATTAGTCCACTGGGATGTAGCACTATAATCTTGCCGAGACAGCTCCTCCGGTAAATTGCGAAGTCCTTACTTCTGGGTTCCGGAGTCAGCCGATGTAATGCACATGAGCAGCTATTGGGATGTGCATGTGTAAGGGTCAAGTAATGAAGATGGATCTTCTCTGTAAATGTTAGTGGTACTGTAGCCAGTGGTGTCATGAGAGGGGTGCGGGCCTCGGAGGGGGTGACACCAAATGCCGGTTTCTCTGCAGTGACAGGAGCCAGGTGCTGCAGTGTGACATTCTCCTGCAGCAGCTGGCTCCTGTGATAGAAGAGGAGCCGACAGTGCTGACAGCTCAGTCTCCTGGGTCAGCCCTGCATCTCCACGTGGAGGTTACAGCGGTATAAAAACATACTTTCTTTGGGACTTTGAACAAGCCACTTTTTATCTATACATGTGCCTGGCACCGCAAAGTAATATCAACAGGGCAAGCAAAGTGTGATATCAGTCTCTCTTTTCACAATAATACAACTACATTCATATTGTATGTCCTGTCCTTATACTTACAAAGTCCACTGGAGCCAGTACTAGCAATCATTGTGTTATTGTTCTCCGCCCAATGCAGAGCTCATGACAGGTTGTATTCTTCAATCCGAGTGTGGCAGAAAGCGTGTACAATCTCACATCGTTAACATCCAATCTAGGAGACTTATTGCATTTGATTTCAAGCTGCAAGACAAGGAAACAGTTTTTACGTATACACATCTCCATTTAGGAAGCTGTGGCCATTTAGCTGTGTTCCAATACTATAATCTCTGTGTTAAAGGCATACCTAGGCAAATGACTACACACAAACAATAATAATAATCATTAAAAAGAATTAGAACAGTGGTTATCAAGCTCGGTCCTCTGGACCCCAAACATTTCATGTTTTCCATATCACCTGCGAGTCTTTAAAATGTGACAGTTGGGAATACACCTGTGCCCCTGCTGAGCGGTCTGAAAAATGTGACCTGTTAGGGGTCCTGAGGACCAGGGTTGAGAAATACTAAACCATATGTGTTGCCCTATTTAGGTTTACTAGAGACGTGGTTCAACAGAAAAACAGAGTTGGGTCATGTCTTGAGGATTTCTGTCTGTGGAAGCAGGAGGGATAATTACTGACCCTGTAAAAAGATAAACTCACCTGTGCATGATTAAAGAGAACCAGAAAACATGACCTGGTGGGGGTACTTTAGGACTGGAGGTGAGAACAACTGCTGCATAAACAATAGTGGTAGAATGATTTTTTTATACGAAGCACTTAATGACAGGTTATCCAAACAAGGGGGGGTGTATTCCTATGTGTGTGTACATGTATTTCCCTGCACACAGACAGTAATACCCTGATAATGTATCCGGCTCTGAGCTGCTGAAGAACAAGATGAGACTAGCAGCAGCTGCCCATTACTGGCATGCCTACTCATAATGACATTCATTTAGTGAGCCACACACCGAAACAGCTGCAAATCCATAATAACGCTATATAAGCACATGCCTGGTGTACTGACCACATGACAGGCGCCGGTATCACACAGCCACCAAGCTGACCGGTGTGTCCTGGAAGTTTTACAGCACAACTATAAACAAGGAAAGCCCATTACCTACTACGAGGCAGCCATTGCTAGCAATCCCAGAGACCGTTAAACTACATCTCCCAGAATGCCACAGGCTGCTACACCTACGGGTGCGCGTAGGGGACATAAAGAACGATAACAATGGTGGATTTGATGCTCGTTGCCACAGATTTTGACTGTGGGTAATACATTTTGTATTACTTCACGCTTTCTGTATAAAGAGAGAACAGATAGTAGGTAATACTGTAACTGTACGCTAAACACTTGACATTAATACATAGCTGGTGACATGGCCTTTATGGAGCAAATCACCTCGGGATTTCGGGCAGTTAAGGATCTATACATGGAAATATTTATTTTCTATGAGTCCGTATACACATGCATCTGTGACACCACAAATGACAAAACAAACTCCAATGGTGCAATTCCCAGTGTTTAAGTTATTATTCCCTGAAACACCATGTAGCATTTCTTATACTGTTTCATAAAAATAAATGATTTCATAATGATACATTATTACATTGCTACATGGCTTGTTAAAACAAGCTCTAGCTGTGCTGATCAAGTGGAAGACGAGACAAAGCAGGGAGGGAGCTGCAAATTTATTTCCACTGTGGGGAAAAAAAGCTTTGTTTTGAACCTAAAAATGTGAGATATATTCTTGACACTAATAATGGTATGTAAGGATAGATAATTGTAGCATATTTCATCTAGGTAGTTCATCCATCCAGGGCCGGTGCTAGGGTGTTCGGCGCCCCCCTGCAAACTATAAATTTGTACCTTCTCTCGCACGCGCCTTCAACCACAAAAAAGGCATGTAGCCTCACAAGGAAGGAGCATGGCTACACAATAGTACCACCACTTCAAATTACTCCACACTGTAGCACAAACTTATTCACATTCCACTGCACAGATGGCCTGATTTAGTAAGGATCACTATTGTGATTGCAGCTCTGTAATCCCACGCAGGTCTGCTGCCGAAAATATGCTAATGAATGCAATCACAAAACTGTTGCACCGTCAGCATAGAGATGCCCACTGCCTCCCAATACAGCTATCTCACATCCGTAATACTTTGCAATCTTCCACAAACATCACTAACATTGAGAACCTCTCACGCAGAATTACAGCAGCCCTGACCTTACTTAGAAATTGTTAACCTCGTTGCACGCAGTCAGTACTTAAGCTGCGTGTGCAGGGCTGCCATCAGAAATTGTGGGGCCCGGGACTGATGAAATAGGTAGGGCCCCCCCAGGCCCCCCTCCAACCCCTGCCACCCCCACAACCCCCCTTCCCCCACTACCTTATTCATACATAATAAAAAAAAATGCAGAAAAGTATTATATTACAGAGAGGGTAGAGCACTAAATAATGTAAGCATATTTAAAATAGCTGAAGCATGCTAGCATGGGAGGTGAGTATTCCATGGTGCACCAGGAGCAGGGACAGTCTGGTTCTCTCAGACTCAGCCCTATCATGCTCTGTTTCCACTGTCTGACAGGCTGAATACATGCACTTTAGGATACAAGGACATACACACTTACAGTAACTTACCTATCTCACTCCTTCTCTTAGAAGAAAGCCTCTGCTTGTACTTGTAGGCTCATAAAACTACTTGCCCGCCTGCCGGGGCTCCTCTCTGTCATTCAGTGGCGTGACGTAATTACGTCACACCGCGACTGCTTCAGCATTAACAAAAACTTTATTGAGGGCACTGGCCCATGCGGGATGCGGAGCGGGAGGGCAGCACGGCTGGTGAGTCACTGGCAAACACACTGTGTATTGTGTGGCGTTGGGGGTGGCCCGGCCGGGAGGATAGTAGCGGGCGGCTGCAGAGTACTGGTAGAAGCGGTTGAGCCCCCACCGCCATGCCTGGCTGTCACTGTCTGCAACTGTGGGCCAGAACATTAGTAGCGGGCAGGAGGCAATAGCAGGTGCCGGGAGGGCACCCTGAGTGCTCGGGCCCAGGTCTACAGTCCCGGCAGTCCCCCCCTGATAGCGGCCCTGTGCGTATGCAATCGCACTGGCTAATGCACGTCCATGCAACGACTTTCAAATGGACAGGCATGCCTGTGTTTAGCCGACCAAACTAAACGGCTCACTGCCTGCCAATCACTCTGCGATGGATCTCTGTGGTCTCCGTGATCGCAGGGGCATCTTTGCGCATACGCACTGCGATGCATTCACATGCGCAGTACGCAACAACCGCCCAACTGCATACGCATTAGCAATAGCAATCCTTGCTGAATCAGGCCAATAGTGCCCCTGATTCACATTACACCACATAGTAGTGACCCTTCTGTTACGACACACAGTAGTGCCCCTTATACACAATGCCAATAGTACTGCCCCTCATACACATTATGGCCACAGTAGTAGTACCCATTATACACAATGACAACAGTAGTACCTATTATACACAATGCCCACAGTAGTACTTACACAATTCCAACAGTAGTGGTGCCCCTTACACAATGCCCACAGTAGAAGTGCCCCTTACACATAATGACACACAGTAATAATGCCCCTTTCACATATTGACACTGTCACACTATACTTACCTGAAACCCTGCACCTGTGCCCTCTGCTGTCCGACAGCTCCTCAGGCTCGTCATGACGTCTCCTCCTACACACACTGTGGGAGCCAGAAGATGGAGCTCAGAAATGAGTTCCAGCCTCTGGCTGCAGGGAGGGAGTCGCCGGGCGCAAGCTGGTAACAAAATCTCAGCGGGCACCCAGCATATAGAGAAGGTGTCAGTGGCACCTCCCTGCTGGCGACAAACAACTCCCTCATGGGTCATCCTCTCTGTCATCTCCCAGGCTGTTCGAAAAACAAGCAAATTTCAAACATTTAAACAGCAAGTAAACCTATAGGATATTATTAGGAAACGCTGTACAGTATATTACTGAGCTAAATCATGACACTATAAACAAAACCGATAATTCATTCAGGCAGCAGTGCATGACCATTCATTTAAACTCATGTACAACATTACTATTAGTTTGAGATAGGCCCATCTTAGTACGAAAATAGATTGCAGCACTTGGGTGGAGTTAATTTTAAATTAAAGGTGACTGCTAGATAATGCAGACTGTTGTAGTGATTCCCAAATAATATAGAGAGCATCGCAGTGACCGTAAGATAATACAGGTAACATCCCAGTGACCACCAGATAATGCAAAGAGTTGCAGTGACCGCCAGATTATGCAGAGAGCGTTGCAGTGAACGCCAGATAATGCAGAGAGCGTTGCAGTGAATACCAGATAATGCTCCATTGCAGTGACCACCAGACAATGCAAAGAGAGTTGCAGTGACCGTCAGATGAGCACCGCAGAGAGACAGTGACGCAGAGCGCCGCAGTGACTACCAGATAATGCAGAGCATCATTGACCCACATACAACAGATAACATGAATACACCCCTCACACACACAAACACACACACAGAATATTAATACCCATGCACACATATTAATACACCATCCCCAGCACAGACAGTATTAACCTTCCCCCCAGTAAAGAACAAAAAATAAATAAAAATACAACCCTCCCCTTTGCATAAATATACCATCTCCCTAGATATTATTTAAACATTTTCACCCATCCACTAGAACATACCAGAAGGAGGAAGTGTCTGGTCCCTCCAGAGCTCTAAGCCAGGGTACAGGACTATAATTCAGAGACAGGACACTGGGAAAGGGGTGGAGACTCAGGGCAAAGGGGCGGGGTCTTGGCAAGGAACAGGAGGGAATTGATTAGAAGAGTCTGGGTATATGGGTGGGCAGGGTCTTGAGCAAGGGGTGGGGTCTTAGCCAGGAGGGAATAGAATAGTCAGTCAGGGTAGATGAGAGAGTGGGGACTCTGTGTGATTGGCGGGGTCTTGGCTAAGGACAGGCAATGAGTATATTCAGTAGAATAGACTCAAGTCAGAGTAGTGCCAGACAGGAGGGGCGGAGACTCGCGGTGAGGGGACAGAGCAAGTCAGTGACAGTCACAGGAGCTTAAACAGAACAGAAGAGCACAGTCAGGGATCGGTAGTGACAGGTAGAGGATTGGATGGGGTGGAGACTCGGGGGGTCTCAGGCAGGGAGGGAGGGATCCTGAGCAGGCAGCCGTTCAGAGAGGACATGGAGTTGGGAAGTAACGAGTCCAGTACAGTTACCAGGCACCCTGCCCAACCTGCGATCTGCAAGGGCTGGGACGGTGTGAAGAGCCTAAGCTTGGTCGCGCTTCTTTGTAGCAGGCTGCCAATGCCTGTCACAGCGGCAGCCGGCAACAACTACTGGGAGAGCAGCTCTTCAGCCTGGCGCCTCCCTGCAGTGCAGGTTCTGCTGAGCAGTTTGCGCCGGCCCTGCATCCATCACACTTTTAAACATGCATAACAAATTGTCTATAGTTACAGTGGCAGAGAATACCGCCCTCTCTATACTATTAAGCTGGATAAACATTAGACAATCTGTGTACCCAGCCGACCCACGATGTGACGGGCAATATATCGTGCGGTCCGTACACACCACACGATATGGTGAACGACCGCACAATATGTCAATCACCAGCCGCATCCAAATGCATGGGGTCGTTCATCAAATTGACAGATTGAGCAGCATGTACACTTGATCTGTCAATAAACAACCCCCCCCGGGAGCATGCACGGTCCAACATAGTTGCCGATGTGGACGATATGTCGGCCCAATCAGGTGGCTTATCATCTACTGTATACCCACCTTTACAGTGGGGAACTCTGTGCTCATTGGCAAACATAGGGGGTCTCTGGTTGCCTGGAAATCCCCCTCCCCAGTCCACACCATGACCACAAAATAAGTAGTATATAATACAATTTTACTAGTGCTGCATGTTCTCCTCAGTATCAGAAATTAAATAAGTAGCACCACCTGTGGATCTATTAACATTTGTCAGACAGAAATGAATATATGTGTGTACCAACTAGGAGATATGGAAAACATGTACTGTTAGGGTTGCACTGCTATAGACCATCTATAGGGTTAATTATTAATACTGTTATCCAGTGCATAAGAAGCCCAATATGTACATATAAGTCCAGAGCAGTGTTAGATTCTCCCCCAGACTCCCGTTTTGCTCCCGTGCTCTAGAATGGAGCCTATTTGTGAATTAAAAACACTCAGCTTAAGGCAGGATGGCCCTACTGCTGCATCTAATGGCATACTGTGATCGCTGGTGCTATATATGCTAGAATTATGAAACACAATACACTTTGGACCTGATTCAGACCCGCTCGCTAAGGCACGATCACTCGCTCTGAGCGATTTTTGCCCATCTGCGCATGCATATAATTTGCAGTGCGTGTGCGCAAGCCAGTCTTTGCGATCTGATTTTGGTTGCTCGTAAGCCACTATCAGGTCGCTACTTTGAGTGACAGATAGTGCTGTTTGTGGGTGGTAACAAGGGTAGGTGCTTGTGAACGGGGGAGTGGATGTGCGAACGCAGGCTTGTCAGGCCGCCAAAACGCTGTTTAAAGGGCATGCATAATTAGCAAAGTAGCGTCATTGTACACGTCACCTGCATGTATTTCAGCCAGCACTGATCGCTGTGGTTGCTGCAGGTTAAGGCAACCCCAAGGGCAGCTCGCAGCTCCGATGGCTCACGATGGTCCCGATTTATCCTACATTTCCCGGAGATGACGTGTGTTGCGAGTGGCAAGGGGGCGTCTTTAGACACTTGTGAGCGCAGTTTGCTATAGCTCGCTAAAACATAGTGGGCGTCCTTACGGGACGCAGTGCGAGCACTTCATTTAAATAACCGGCTCCTTTTTGCCAGCGAGCAACCGCAACTTGCGAGCGGGTCTGAATGAGCTCCTTTGTGCGATGCATATTAAAGCTGGTTAAGTGCTAATTGAGTTCATGGATTGGTCTCTAAAATCAAGCATTTGGAAACCATCCATCTAGATCTAGTCTCCTCAATATGAAAAGTTAATTAGACAAACATTTCTATTGACATTGAACCAAGGACAGAAAATTGTCAAGGGCAAATTGTGAGAAGTGGAGGAGGTGTGACCCGGCTCTTCTGGCGCAGGTAAGCAGCGCTCTTCCCCGCACCATCCCTCTTACCTCACTCTCTGCATCGGTTCAGAGGCAGGGAGGGCGGGTTGAAAGCGCTGGTCGGGCAGGCCCTGGTTGCAGTGGACACTTGGAGATTATGTAATCTCCAAGCGCTACTGAAGCCGGCCAAGAGGTCAGCTTGCGGCGCAAACCCGGTCATTGTGACCCAGAACGCACTGTTTACACAGCAGGGTGACTCGAGAATGACCTGTGGCCAATCCTGCAAGCTACCTGAGTTGGATCTCCGGGTCCCTGGACCCGGGTGGATCCATTTACACTGACTAAAATCCCAGGTTATAACAGAGAGAACGAACCCTGAGCACAATCTTAATTGGGGATCACAGTCTAATATTGATATAATGCAAATGTCCGTTGACACATGAATTAAAATTGTTCTGAAATGTACTTAATAGGGAGAGATTTCCTCAATTTCCAAAATACCGGTAGGTAAAAAGGTAAAAATAGCTTCTTAAAATCCAGTCAGTCAGTCCAATCAAATTTTTCACTTTATCCTCTTCTCACACCAGTGTGCACATCCCTTGTTCCTCAAATGATAAGAAGGGGAACAAAACGGGTCGCAAATAGTGTGATACAATTTTTTATTATGAGGTAAAATTCTTTAAAACAATTGTGAATAAGCGTACCTCAAGACCAGGTGTATACAAACACCATCAAGCGTTTGATATAACATACACAGGATACCTCCTGGGACCAAGAATCTACCTGCTGTAACCCAGTCTGGATGGTCACCTCCTCACAACTCCACCACCAACACGTTTCTGCTTGAGAAAGCCTTTATCAAGGTGTGCTCAGGGTTCGTTCTCTCTGTTATTTTCTGTTTATATTTGGTGTGTTCAATAGGGTGTGCACCAGAACCCTTTGTAGCATATCATCAATATAGAAGCGCACCTATTGTGACCCATTTTCTATCCATAAAATCCCAGGTTGATACGCGTTCATGTGCATCAACCCGGGATTTTTAAAACGGTGTAAAAGGGGTATTACAGAATATGTAACTATGTAATTTTTTCACACCATAGCACAAATATATCTATTTAAGATAATTGAGTATTGGATGGTCATTTAAATTAAATCATTAATTCATCCATCTTTGTATTTTTAGATTGTATTCAATACAACACAGTTAGGTTTTTATAATATATTGTTAACCAACATTCACTATAAATATTTATGAATGATACCACATCTATCACAAACCTTTGACATTTTGTTTTTAGTAATTTTACACCTCAAGTACCCAACATACAAATGTGTTCAAAGCTTACCACTGATTTAGTTTTATGGAGTTTCAAATTCATATATTATGGACGATTTCGGAGAGTCTGGCTGTATTTTTAAAGCGGCAGTCATTAAAAAGGCAAAACCAAGTTGCTGGTTTAAAAATGTGTCCAGACTCGCAGGCTATTACATAAATACCTATATATATTTTTATTACTGTAAATTACTGAGATTTTTTTTTTCATAATGAGAATATTATATTCCCCGAATGCAATTTCTGATTGAATTTTAATGATGGATTTATATCAATTATTGGAATATTTTTAATTATGAGAATATGCTATCGTACTAAGATTATTATGCCCTCCCACATAGATGCTCTGTATGCAATGAACCATGCTATTATACAATATCTAAATTCAAACAATAGCTTTAAGCTAAAGCTGGCCATAAACTAGACCAGTGGTTCTCAAACTCGGTCCTCAAGGCACCCTAACAGTCCAGCTTTTCAGGATGTCCATACTTAAGCACAGGTGACTTAATTAGTACCTCAGTCAGTTTGATTATACCATCTATGCACAAGCATGGATATTCTTAAAACCTGGACCGTTAGGGTGCCTTGAGGACCAAGCTTGGGAACCCCTGCACTATACCAACTTTCATCCAGCTGTCTGTCCAACTTAAAACTGTGCTCCATACACAACTTTTTCATCAGACCATCCAACTAGGCAACTTCTTTCGCAGATCAGCCAACTTCTGCAAACACCCTATCACCCCTCCCGCCCAGTTATTAATACGCCCCTAATTACAAACATACACATATCAAATGCTAAGACTACTGCAGGCAGGGCCGGACTGACCATCAGGCAAATAGAATGGGCTAGTCCAGCCATCTGAAGGCCTGACTGAGCAGCTCCGCCTACTGGTGCTCTGCTTGGCTGTCTTGTTGAAAAATGGCAACCCATGATGCAAGACCATGCCCCCCTTTTTTCCATGCACGCACACCTGACTGCAGGCATGTATATTATATGTTTGTGTACCAATAAAATGAACTGTCAAGACAAGGAGGACATGACAAATATGAGAGCATATACTAGCCAATAGCACCATTGAGAAATAAGGGCTCTGCTAGGAAATTAATAATAATAATCATACTGTACAGATACAGAGAGAACAGGGCAAGGCATATTAGCAATGACTAACCACAATTAATATTGTGAGTAATGATATGCAGTCAAAAATATAAATGGTTATATGGTTTGTTACGTATAACAGTACAAGTGTGAATATAACACGTGCGCTAATTAGACAGCCAATAGAACCCTCTGGTCTGGAAGTGTCACCTCACATTCCCCAACAAGTATAACACAATAAATATCACCAAAAGATCATAAAAACTTGCTGGTCTTCTGATCCAGATGGTATACGCCCTCTTCCTTTACGGCACTCAAAAATAAATAAAAATACATATAGTGCAAAAAGCCATTAGATTCAGTAATATATTCAACCCAATATGTCTCTCCTACCAAAAATGGTGCTCTACAACATAAGTAGACAAATGGGCATGTGGGGGAAGTGGATCACACCATTTTCTGTCAAGTGATAATTCTTCCTTCACTCTCCCATAACGTCATATGTCCAGCACATATAGAATAAATATGAAATATCCAATAGTGTAGTACTGTATTTATTACTACATAAAATATTAACAGATTAAAAGCAAACTCCACATAAGGTAGGGAAAAGATGGACTCTCACCGAATGGTATTGTCTACCAGATGTAATAGTAGACAAATAAGCAGGGTTACAAGCACACCAGGTGTCTCCAGGCAAACTAGTATGTCCACATCAAAGGTGTTGCTTTGTTCTTCTTTCTGTCAGAGTCCAATGATATAATTTCACATAGAGCGGCACTGTTAGGATCTGCGGTTAGCAGATCATCTTGGTTGCAGTTCCCAGTCTTAGTTGCTACTGGGACACTGAATTAATTCCTGTCTGTCTGTGGGCCAATCTCATGTGTTCAGTAATTACTGTCTGTCTGTGTGCAGTATCAGCTGCACACTAGTTAAGTGTCATGTCTGTGTGCACAGGCCAGGTGCACGCTAGTCTGTTATTAGGGAAGCTTGTAGGGCTTGCTCTGATTGGACCCTGTATCTGTTAAATTGCAGCCAGTCCTTCACTCCATGCCGGTGATAGCGTTTTCATGTGTTTCCGGTTGTGGCCAGTCTCCTGTTTGTTGCAGTTGAGTTCCAGTTCTCCTGTTTGCTTTATTTCTTGTCTGCCGTTAGTACAATCCAGGCGGCACGGTCCGCATAACATCTGCTGTTTGCCGCTTGTGTCATCTAGGCGGCACGGTGTGCATTCCTGCTTCCAGCCGCTTGTGTCATCTCTGCGGCACAGAGTGCACTCGCAGTCCTAAGTGCGCAATCCTGTGCGCCAACGCCTATGTCAACCCGGCGACATAGGCCGCACCTCAGCATCCTAAGTGCTCAATTTAGCGCACCAACGCCAGTGTCTACCATATGACGTTATGGGAGAGTGAAGGAACAATTATCATTTGGCAGAAAACCGTGTGATCCCCTTCCCCCACATGCCCATTTGTCTACTTGTTGTAGAGCACCATTTTCGGTAGGAGAGCCATATTGGGTTGAATATATTACTGAATCCAATGACCTATTGCACTATACGTGTTTTCATTCTTTTTGAGTGCCTCTAAAGAAGAGGGCGTATACCTGTACCATCTGGATCAGAAGACCAGCACGTTTTTGTGATTTATTTAGCGCCGGAGGATCTTCTTGGTAATATTTATTGTGTTATAGGTTTGTTAAGTATGTTATGATTACTCAATGTTTTGAATGCAAATGTTGGTGAATTTACTGATATATTGTGTTCTTGTTAGTGCATATTTGATGTATAACAGAATTGTTACTATCTATATTTTGTCCATATGATGCTGCAGTGTAACTGTTTTTACATGCTGTGAACCCTTTCAAAATCAAAAGTAAAGAATGTAATAGATATATATATATATGTGTGTGTATAATATATTATATATATATATATATATATATATATATATATATATATATATATATATAGTAACAACATGTTATAGGAACAAGGCAAAGTCAAAGCATACAGGTGCAAAGGCAACATTAGAACAGCTCAGGAATGCAGATGAATAGAATAATATGTCATGCAAGACACAAATAACCAGAGCCAAATGTGTTCCTTTCAGCTGATCTTGAGATGGGAAGTGTGAGCCCTCTGCTGGAGACATGTAAGAAAGGTAGTACAACCAGTAGCTGCTGTCAACTACAAGCAGCAAAATAGAATGCAGACATATATAAAGCTGGCCACACACTAGACCAACTTACATCCAACTAGTTGATTGGTTGGAATGAAAACCTGGTAAGGTATGAAAGCATATGACAATCAGCAATTTGCTCCCAAACACCAGAAAATGGACAAAAACTGTTGTTTGAACAAATTGTTTAGATCAAACATTTAACAAACTTGTCTGAATGACTATTTTAATCTGTTTTCTGGCATTTAGGAGCAAATTGCTGATCATCATGTACTCCCATATGTTACCAGATTTTCATTCCAACCAGCCAACTAGTTGGATGGTTGGATGAAAGTTGGTCTAGTCTAGCCAGATTAACTGACTAAAAACATCCTCATCACCGTTCCATCCTGTGGATAAGAAGGGCTAGTTTTTTCATCAGCTACTCTGTTCCCAACATGGATGATACTGAAGAGGAGAACTATAATACTTTAAGCAAGTTTACAAAAGTAATAATCCCTCTGCGCAGGCCCCCCAAAAACCATAGAAAAGCCTATAGTGTAAGTCTGTTTTATATCAAAAGGAAAATCCTGTCTGCTCACCTAGGTAAGGTCAATTAAAGGCATAATAGTTGGTAATATCACCACAGCTTCCAATATAAATCTAGATACCAAACAGACAGATTTTGACAAAAAAGATGTATTGAACAAATTACACTTTAATTTTATCTTTTATTTTTTTTTTTAATATCAGTATATTGGACCAACAATGTTCGGAACATCGTGACCATTGAGACTTTGATTTCCTCAGCTGCCAGGTACACCCTGGGGAGGAGGAGGGGGGTAATTTAAATAACCCCGGCAGCTGCTGCTCTCTACAGCCGCCGGCTGGGGGTTCCTGCCATGCTGGCTGATTAGCAGTGATCGCTGATATCACGGCAGTCATTTGGGGAGGGTGCAGATACAGTATGCAGAGGGGCCGGGAGTTCCCCCTGCTAGTGGGGGCTGCTGAAACTTTATCTTCCAGCAGCCGCTCATTGTGCGTGTCTTACAGGCTGCATCGTTTGCGACTATGTCAGTTAATGCACTGCCTGGTGCGGTCACAAACAATGCGGCCACGCCAGGCAACTGGTTAAGCAAGTAACACTCATTCTTCAGTTTAGATAATCCTGCTAAGCAGAATTTAGTAGCTGGTGATAAGCAGACTGAATTGGACTGTGCAGTAACAGGACTCAAATGCGCCCTGTGCCGCCCTGCCCCCTGAGTTCCCCTCATCATGACATTGTGCTTAGACATCAATATGTCGTGCAGAAGGGATGGGGACGGCAGCACCGTTAAGTGCACCACTGACCGGAACATTTTGAGTATGCTCTGATTGGCTGTTCAGGCTGCAGGTTGCCTTTCTGGAGCATCTAAAGCACGCTCCGGTGGTGTTGCAGCAACAATCCTGGGTGCCATTCCAGGCACCCTGCTAGCCACAAGCAAGTTGCTTTTTCTTCACTTTTGTGTGTTTGTTCCCTTATATTGTACAAGGTACTTAGGATTAAGTACCAATGTTTTGGCACGGCTAAGTCACAAAATACGGGGATAACGTGCTAAACTGGACTATTTGAGGATAGGTTTATGTGAATACATCTGTACATAAACATAAAAGCCCTAAAGAAGCAACAATAATAGGCACGGGGCAGGTATCCAAAAGTGTTACCGCAAAACTGCTGCAATAAAAAGGCAAATAAAAAGTGTGGTGGGAGCGGTAAGTCAACGGAGGGGTTACGGGGGTGAGGAAAGAAAGTGAGGAAAGGAGAGGAAAAAAGAAGGGTGGAGAGAAGAGTTCACTCAGAAATGGAAGTCAGGAAGTATATGAAGCAAAGTATTTGTAGAAGAGGAGGGTGGCTTCCATAGTGATTGATCCACATACTTTGACAATCTTCCATCTCAAAAGAGGTTCAGAACACTGTTGGCACGCACAGGACATTTGCTTGACTGTGTTCTCCCATCTGCGGTGCACATGTTGAACAATGTGAATTAATACTTAAAGAACAGCGCTGTGAAAATGAAAGAATGTGCCCACAATTTAGTAAAATAAATTTGAATAATAAAACATAATTCAATACTCTAATAATGAGTGTTCAATGCATGAAAGACATCACAATAGTATTCGAATCATGTCAATACAATACAAATATGTAGCGATAGTTTGATATGTTTAAACTGCAACAACAATACCAATAAATGTATCTAAATCCCCACAGTTCTAATATAAACCCCAGGCAAAAGTAACCAATTAAGTCCTCACAGCTGCGTCCAGCTAGAGAAGAATGTCTCTGTGTAGAAATAGTTGCTAAATCCACACACTGGCTGTGTGTATTTGAAAAAAATTTAATTTATAGAATATAAGAAAATATATAAATATGATATGGGACACTACTTAATCTGAACTTTGTTCAAATAGCCCCCATGGTGACAAATGTCCACTGTGAGGACACCTGTTGTTTTTATTGCTGAAATGTCTGGTCAGCAATAATACAGGTGTAAGCAACCTTCAGTGTGTCAGCAGATGCTGTATGCTGTTTTACTTTTATGCAGCCATTACCATGGGAAACAGCCAACGGGTAGTGAATGAAGTGGCGTTTGCCACAGGGTGGTCCCAATGTAGTGGCTTAACAGGTCCCCCGTTCTCCACACCTCGATCCGAGTTTAATCCCTGTGTAGTTGTCACCTTGAGGTTAATCAGCAGGTCTCTTGTGGAGAGACGTCTGCCGCGAGGTATACCTGATGTAGCGTCTTGACGAGTTCCCCTCTCTCTATCTCTCAATCTGGACCGTGACATGCTGCTTGGTTAGCGTGTCCACTCACAGCGATGCTTAGCCAAGAGGTTTGTCCCGAATGAACTCCGTAAATCGGAGGAAATATCCAGCATCCACAGTATAGTCTCTCGTGGAGAATAGATTCTATATACTGTAGACGGCATAATTAGGTGGGGATAATGCTGTGGAAATAAAGTCCAGTAGGGCTACTGGATTTTATTTCCACAGCACTGTCCTCACCTAATAAAAACAACAGGTATCCTCACAGTGGAGATTTATCACCATGGGTGCTATTTGAACAAAGGGCCTGATTCAGAGCCGCTCGCTCTGAATTAGGGCCAGGCTTTTTTTTTCGGAGCGGCCACTTGGCCGCTCGCATAGCTGTGGGTGCCCACCCACAGCTATAGCGAGCGGCCATGATGGTCGCGATGGTCAAGACTATCGCGTCCATCGGGCTTGCGACGAGGCCCTTGTGGTAGGGTCTCGTTGCCGCAAGCCCTAGAGTGCTTTCAGCTCTAACAGAGCCGGAAGCTCTCCACTGACATCACTCGTGATGTCAGTGGGGCCGCCCCCAAACGGCAAGCGTTCCCTCGGGAACGCCTTCGTTTGGGCAGCCACCCCCCCGACCCACCTGCCAAAGGGGGCGAGCTGTCACTCAACATCTACAGGATTTCCCGTCGCTAGACGGGTCTCACGCATGCATACGATGGAGCCGGCTCCATCATGCACATGCGCTGTGGGCCACCATCGACCCGGTTGCAAGCGCTCAGCGCTTGCGACCGGGTCTGAATCAGGCCCATAGTTACGATTAAGTAGTGTCCCAACAAGGCGATTTTATATCATATTCATATATTTTCTTATATTCTATAGATTTTATTTTTTTATCAAATACACACAGCCAGTGTGTGGATTTAACAACTATTTCTACACAGAGATATTCCTCTCTAGCTGGACGCAGCTGTGAGGACTTAGGGGTATATGTATCAAAGCTTGATGTGAGATAAAATTGTGAAATATATATCACCAACCAATCAGCTCCAAACTATCATTACTTAAACACAGCCTGCAAAATGTAAGTTAGAAGCTGATTGGTTGGTGATATATATACAGACGAAAGTAAGCGTTCCACAGGCGCTGTCACAAATATGCAATCCTCTCCTGTTTTCTGGATGCGATTTGTCTCAAACAGGGGAGATAGAACAATAATTAAGAGTCAATCCAACAAAAACATATACAATGAGATGGAATAATCACTTGGGCACTCACCTACTAGAGGTACCCTATATTCCTATAAAGGTTTATTTAACTTCATTGACCACCATCAATAAAGATATCTTCACTGAATGAGATACAATTTTTCCCCATAGGGAATTAACTCACCTGGGACCAGGTATTGATGTTCCCCAAAAGGTTTCTTTGTATCCCTTGGTACTTCACATAGAGCAGTGATTCCCAACCTCGGTCCTCAAGGCACACTAACAGTCCTGGTTTTTGTGATATCCATGATTGTGCACAGATAATTAAATCAAAATAACTGAGGTACTAATTAAGTCACTTGTGCTCAAGTATGGCTATCCCTAAAACCTGGACTGTTAGTGTGCCTTGAGGACCATGATTGGGAACCCCTGTATATATTCACGATGTGGAATATATACTGTATCTCACAATTTTATCTCACATCAAGCTTTGATACATGTGCCCCTTAATTGGTTACTTTTGTCTGGGGTTCATGTTAGAACTGTGGGGATTCAGATTTCATTCATTTATTGGTACTGTTGTTGCAGTTTAAACATATCAAACTATTGCTACATATTTGTATTGTATTGACATGATTTGAAAACTATTGTGATGTCTTTCATGCATGGAACACTCATTATTAGAGTAGTGATATATATTTTATGATTAAAATTTAATTGACTAAATTGCGGGTACATTCTTTCATTTTCACAGCGCTGTTCTTTAAGTATTAATTTTCTCTTTTTGGTTTGCCACCATTTAAACAACTGAAGTGAAAAATCGAATTAGAGGTTTTCCTTTTTAGCGCCAAAGCTACTATACTGTATATCATGGTTTTTGAACAATGTGAATGTATCTTCTTAGTGAGCGTTTAGTGATGATATTTTTATCTTTATTATCTGTTGTGTTTTTACCATGGATTGCTGCTTCACTGTTCTTTTAGGTGTGTCTTGTACAAATGTAATTTCGTCTGTCAAATTTGTTTGCTGATGACAATGTATTCGTACTTGGATTATATCTGTTAAGTTTACATATTTGGAATCCCATTGCTCTGTTCTTCTTGCTGCTAATAAAGTTTCAAAAATGTTTTATTTTCTATGATAATTTTCTTTAACTTGTGATTTATTGGTTACTTGCAGATCTATGCACAAAAAAAAAAAGAAGTACAGGTGCTCAACTCCAAATTAACTGATTGTATATAGATAAATACACTTTTGCAATGAATAGAGTTTTTTAGCATAATCTTGGCCAAGGTTATGGTCCTACCCACCGCATCCGGGTAACCTATGTCGGGTAGGTCCCTAACATACTAGGATTCAAATCCAGAGCGCAGGACACCCCCAAACTGGCCCAGCTAAGCCGCCCCAGGGCACCGCCATAGTTAGAAAAGTGCAGTGTAAAAGAAATAGTTAAGAGCAGCCTAGGCTGCATATAAAGAATGATAATAAAAAGTGCATATATAATAAACAAACAGTGAAGGGTTAAAATGTGTTATAAAGGAAAAATGTGTTATAATGCGGTGCCCTGAAACAGATCAGCCAAAGAAATCCAGGGGGACCCACGCCCCAAAAATGAACCAAAGCTGCACTACACAGTCTACCTTGCAGATCTGTAAAGTCAGTCATAGGGGCTTTTTGAGCTTTAATTTTAATATAATGAAAAATGATATGTACCTCTTAGCACTATCTCAGCAGTTCTACAGACGCTAATTGGTGTGCAGTTGGATATTAGCTAAACTTTCAAAAAAAGGGGAATCTCAAAGTTTTAATTTGAACTCGCTCTATATGTAAAGATAAGAAGAACCTGTCAAGGATGTCTGTTTTTGCTGATCTGTATCAGGGCCCTTGAATCTAGTTGAATCTGGCTTAAAGCTGAAACTGGATGCTTTAAGAAGACTTCTGCTCATCTAAAAAACACCAGGACCGGTGTAGCACTGGCAACAGGTTAGGTCACCAGACCAGAGACTGGACCGGAGTATAGAACTGGAATCCAAAGTGAACACAACCTGGAACATATTGTGGAGCGCTCAACTCCAGAACTTGATCCCAGGAATGTGGAGCTGGAACCCACTGCTGGGAAATCACGAGCATACAGCCAATGGAGAACGGTCTCAAGCCTTACTTGCCTACACTCCCGGAAGTTGCGGGAGGCTCCCAATTTTGTGGGTAGCCCCTTGCACCCCCGGAAGTGTAGGCAGATCTTCCATATCCTGCCCACTCCTAGTGAAGCGGGCAGGATGGGGAGATTTAATGGGGAACTGCTTGATATACATAATTTAGCATCGCCCCCTCGTGAACCAGCAAATTGCAGTTTTCCCAGGAAAGGGGCATGGCCTAATTACGTCAACCATCCGCCCCCCCTCTCACCCCTTTCCCCAACCGGCCTACAGCAGGAGCTCTCCGGGTCTGCTCCCGAAAAGAATTTAAACAAAGTCGGTAAGTATGGCACAAGCTAAAACTGGAGTCAAGAACTCAAGACTCAGGACTGAAACCAGGGGGTAAATTTACTAAAGTGAGAGTTTTTAGAAGTGGAGATGTTGCCCATAGCAACCAATCAATAAATATACCCCCTGGAATGAGGTACTCAGGGCTGTACACTAAATACAGGAGCACAGACCTGGAACCTACACACTGAGCTGCAGAGCTGGAATTGGAACCTGAAACTCAATATGCTTTGCTGGAGAATAGACACTAATACCTCTTTTACACCGGAGCTAAAACCCGGGTTATAGCAGGGTTAACCCGGGCAGCTCCCTGGTGTAAAAGGGGAGAGGGTTGGATCGCCGGGTCGAGTGACCCGGCAATCCAACCCAGGTAAATACAGGGTTTAACATGGGCGTAGCCCGTGAAACCCTGCTGTTAGAACAGCGCACTTCGGGTCATGATGACCTCTAGTGCACTGCAAGCCGGCCGATTGGTCCGGCTTCAGTGGCGCTTGGAGATGACATCATCTCCAAGCGTCCACTTTCACGCCGGGAAAGCCGGGTCTATGCAGACCCGACTCCGGTGTGAGTGGCGCTGACTCTGGAATATCCCGAGTTGGCGCCGGCTAAATTCCGGGTCTGATCCAGATAGGAACTCTGGGCCTGATTCAGACCCGGCGCAAGCGTTGAGCGCTCGCAACCGGGTCGATCGTGGCCCAGAGTGCATGCTCCGTCGTGCGCATGCGCGAGACCCGGATAGCGACGGGCAATCTGTCGCTCCGGAACTCGCACCAAAGGAGGCGTGCTGTTGCTGTTGAGTGACAGCACGCCCCCTTTGGTGGGTGGGCCGGGGGCTGGCGGCCCAGACGGAGGCATTCCCATGAGAACGCCTACCGCTTGGGGGCGGCCCTACTGACATCACAAGTGATGTCAGTGGGAGAGCTTTCGGCTCTGTTTGAGCCGAAAGCTCTCTGGGACTTGCGGCCACGAGACCCTACCACAAGGGTCTCGTCGCAAGCCCGATGGTCGCGATTGTCTTGACCATCACGACCATCATCCTGGCCACTCGCATTAGCTGTGGGTGGCAACCCACAGCAATGTGAGCGGCCAGGAGGCTGCTCTATAAAAACAAAAGACGCCCTGATTCAGAGCGAGCGCTCTGTTAGAGCGTCCGGCTCTGAATCAGGGCCTCTGTTCTAAACTCCGGGTCAGACCCGGAATTTTGGTGAAAAAGGGGTATAAGTGAAGCATATGCAGGAAATCGAACACTTGCAGAAGTAAGGCACTAAGGGCGGTATCCAATTAGCCCCGAACATTGTTCGGGCGCTATTGACCCCCACGATCTTCGAAAAATGGGGATTTTTTGCCATGTTTTTTTTCACCCTATCCTATTATTTGGGTCAAAATAATAGGATAGTTCTCCCGAAAACACATAGGTCCGCGAGCTTATCACGACACCTATGTGTTTTTGCTTTTTTTCAGGTGAAAAAATGTCAGTTATCTTGAATTCTCTTTCAGGACACATTAGGTCCCGAATCCCCCCCCCCCGAATAAGTGCCAACGTCAGGCTGACTTCGGGGCTAATTTGATAGACCCGGGCATGCCCCTGCGAGGTAATTTACCGCTGCTGTTTGTATACCCCTTTAAGTATAACAGTGTGGTTGCAGGAGATCAGGCACTTAGGGCAGTATTCAATTTGGTAGCAAGACCCGTTATCGGTGATAATTTATCGCCGATGATGTAATTTTCGCCTATTTTAATTATCCCCATATTGAATTTCAAAGACTTTTCGCCGGTGCGAAAAGACTTTGTTAAAAAATGGGGATAACTTTTCACCATATTTTACATGGCGATAAAAAGTGCAGATTTGGGGTATGGGGTGCTGGCTTAAAAAAATAGCCTGCACCCTTGGGAATGTCCCCTAAAAATATGTGTCCAAAAAAGTTTTTTTTAAAAAAAAATCGGGACACCCTCAAAAAATTAAGTTTAATTTTGGGGTGAAAAAATAAAGGGGGACAAACTTCTAAAGTACCGAAATTAATTCCAGAGGGGTTCCCAAGTATGCGGCAGGTGTTTTCTTCATTGCTGCTAGTAGCGGCAGGTGCATTTTTGAAGAATTAAAAAAAATAATTTTAGGGACTTAAAAATTTTCATGTACCCCAAATTTGATAGCCATAGTTATTTTTTCCCCCCAAAAAATCCTAAATGCATTTCTTCACAGGCGCATTTATGTACCTGTCACGGCTATTTAAAATCCCGACTTCCCTTCAGCAGCCAAAACGGGGGTACCCATAGTGATCCCCCATGTCTGGACATCTTTAGAGGGGTCCCGTCCCAGGAACATCTCCCGAAAATTCCCTATTTTTTGCGATACCTTTCCGCCGGCTCCCGTTTTCGCTGATTCCTAATTGAATACGTGGATAAAGCGGGCACGCGCCCGATACTTTATTCCCGTTAAAACCTCCGATGTGGAGTGGAAAATCCAGCATGGACTTTTCGCTACATATTGAATACCCCCCTTTGTGTAACATAGCGAAGAAAGGAAATACAGGTACAGAGCTGGAGCAACTGAAACCTGGAGCCAGGGAGTAATCCTCTACCATAAAAGTGAGTTCTGGGAATGATTAGATCACTGAAGCATTTTTAAATAGGTTGCTCTTAGCACCTATAGAGTGAGTCGTGTCATCGTGACTCTGGATCCGATTGGTCTGGAGAGTTCAACTGACAGGAATCCAATATGGCCACTCCCATGCAGCAGTACAGTTTGTGTACAATGGAGAGGCTGTGCTTTAGGAGTGCTGTGGACAACCAGGGAAGTGCGGGCAATCATGAAGTGACAGCGCCGGACAGGATAAGTGGGGCTAAGAACCCGATATGTGACAGAACCATGCCCATTAATTCCAAGGAATGATCTGAGATTTAATCTGGTTTAATTATAGCATGTGTCGCACTGGCAAAAAGTGTGTTGATTATACTATAGTGTGGTCTGCATAATTAATATTAGAAATACAAGTACTGTATATTCTATTTCATCAGGGTTTGTAGTTCAACAGACATCCACTAGCTGGAGCTGTGTGTTTATACATTCTATATCAATTAAATGTAAAAAAAATGTCTGTTTTCTAGTTGGTGCATTGTTTTAAATCTGCATCACCTTAAACGTTGATGTTTTAAAAAATCGTTCAGTCGTTCATATCTGAAGGAAAATCTGACATATCTGACATGTTTGAACGATGAACGATGCGCGTTCCCAATGGTCAGATAACGATATCTGACATCTGATGTGTTTGCAGTCAGTTTTGGACGATTTCAGTCATTTTAATGCAGTCAAAAATCATTCATAGTTCAAATCGTTGGTCAAATCGTTCATCAAATCGTTCAGATCATTCAGATCGTACAATCGTTCATCTGACACATCTGACAAATCTGACCGTGTGTATGCACCATTCGTTTTCTTACAATGTTGATATAGTAAGTACAGAAACAGCTAGCTGCCTACAATATGCAGGAGGAATATAACACTGAACTGTAGTAACACTCTAGCGCACTTATATCTATAATAATATGATAAGAACGTTGTGTCTATTTGGTCCAAGTTGGCGTAAAAACTACTGAAACAATTTTCGTGAAAACTGCATCATTTTGTAGTGGAAACTCCTAGAAATCACCTGACTTTGTTTCATCTCGTTATTTGTCAAGTTAAAGCTGAGCAATAACAAAATTTATTGACATCATCAATGCAAGAGATAAGTGTGGCGCCAGGGGCAGAACTATGGGAGACAGTGGAGGTGCCTGCCGCCTGTCCCCACTCTTTGAAGTCGCTGCTCCTCAGCAGCTTCTCATGCCAGTGTGACTCGGGCACCCCCCCCTCACCCACAACTCCCCGTCTCACTCCTCCCTGGTGGCAGCTCTAGCTGCGGACCTGTGCGGCGGGCCCCAGCATAAAGGTGGCTGCAAATCTTCTAGTAGTTGGATATCAACAAGGATGCACCAGACTGAGCTGTGGGTAAGAAGGCATGAGAGGCAGGTGCCTGGGGCACCAGTGACTGAATCTGGGGGCAGATCTTTTGGTGGAGCAACTTCCCGGCATGTGAAGCAGTCGGCAGTAGACTGGGTATTTTATGATTAGTAGTTCCACCACAGTAGCAGTCTTACAGTATCTTGACTCAAACTCAGGGCCTGATTCAGACCCGCTCACGAGCGCTGAGCGCTCGCAAGCGGGTCAATGTTGGCCAAGTGCGCATGCGCACGAGGGGCAAGCCGTTGCTATGGGTCTCGCACCAAAGGGGGCGTGCTGTCGATGGTGAGTGACAGCATGCCCCCTTTGGTGGGCGTGCCGGGGGCGTGGCTGCCCAGACGGAGGCGTTCCCATGGGAACGCCTACCATCTGGGGCCGGCCCCTCTGACATCACAAGTGATGTCAGTGGGAGTGCTTTCGGCTCTGATAGAGCCAAAAGCACTCCTGGGCTTGCGGCAGACGAGACCCTACCACAAGGGTCTCGTCGCAAGCCCGATGGTCGCGATGGTCTTGACCATCGCGAGCATCTTTTTGGCCGCTCGCTATAGCTGTGGGTGGTTACCCACAGCTATGCGAGCGGCCAGGAGGCCGCTCCAAACACTAAAAGGGACGGCCCTGATTCAGAGAGAGCGCTCTGTAAAAGCATCCGGCTCTGAATCAGGGCCTCAGTCCTCAAAGCCCCCAAATCAGTTGGTTTTCCCCTCCATCAGGGGTATCAGGAGGGCTCCCCACCCCACATCAGTTGGCTTTCGCCTCCATCAGGAGGACTCTGAGCCTCATACTAATTGCACCATACAGGTCACTATCTTATCTGTGACAGGGTCGTAGAGAGCCTGGCCGGGCCCGGGTAAAGGTGAGGGTATGGCCTAATTGCGGGAGGCGTGGCCATGCCCCCTTGAAAAAAAAATCACTTTGCGCGCTGGGGAGGGGGCGCTGTAAGCCCTCCAGCCTGGCGCTAAGCAGTGGGGGGGGGCGTGATCAGTGTGATCGCTCCTCCCCCACAGCCATAGGAGACTGCTCTAGCTGCTGCAGCAGCCGCAAGCAGTCTCACCAGTAGCGACTCCAGGCACGGGCAAGCTGGTCCATCGCACGGAGCGCTACTGTTTCCGGAGGGCGCCGGAAACGCCCACCTCCATCCCAGCGCTATAGTAGATATTTAAGCTCAGGGGGAGGGAGCGGAGGAGGGAAGGGGCGGCAACACAGGACAGCGCTGGGCGCAGCGCAGACTAGCGCCGGCCCTGAGTCTCACCCTGCAGCCCAGCACAAGCTGTGCTGAGCTGCTGTGAGGCGGGGGGGTGGGGAGCGACGCCGGACCCAGGCCCCTCTAGCAAGCCCTGGCCCGGGTAAACTATACCCGCTCCCCCCCCCCTCTCGGCGCCCATGGCTGTATATACCCAAAAAAGGAGAGGATAAACTGCAAATTTACTTTAGTAAATAAGCCTAATAGAAATAAATTCACAAATTCTATATTAGTGTTTTTGTGCATATGTATAGATAGATAGATAAATAGATATTATGCACCGTATTTATTTTCCCTTTTTTTTTTTTTTAGTGGGGGGACTCCAAATTATAACTTGCCTCCGGGCGTCTGGGATGAACTTACACCACTGTGTGGCACCATGTGCACAGCCGATGAGGGGTGCTTTGGGTCCACATCCACTTTAATAGGTTAAGTTACATAGCAGTCACACAGTGATATTGGTGGGAGTGGTGGGAGAAGGCACTGCTGCCACCAGTCTGTATAGTCCCGCGTCAGGGCCCCTATGTAAAGCAAAATAACTTGAACAGCTCAAATTAAATGTTGGCAGAAACGATTTCATTGTGGCTAAGTTGCGGGCAACAGCTAGTTCATTATAATACAAATTATAACACATCCAGTATAATTACATTTCCTCAGTAATTTAATCATAAAGCAGTGAATTTACTTTAAAAAGCGTCTGCATTGTAGGTTTATAATTAGAAAAAGAACTGTGTTGACATATATAATGACAATGCTCACAGCACCCTATAATCAGAAAATAAACAACACAAAAGCCTTGCATTTTACAAGCGGCATTTTCAATTTGATAACATGGCTACTGTTTCAGAAGCGGAATCTCCGATCCTGCATATGATCAGTCAGGGCCCGATCCAGCAAGGAACGCAAGTTAGGGAACGCATGCACTCAACCGATGTTTTCGCACTACGCATGCGTATGCATCGCACTGCGTGTGCACGAACTATTCAGTGCGATCAGGTAAGGGTACGCAGACTACATGCAGTGTGTATGCAGACCCTTCCATAATTGATTGACAGGAAGTGCCGTGTGTGGGTGGTAACGGGGGGTGGTCGGCCGAACGCAGGAGTGCCAGAGCGTTTAAACGCTGTTGCAGGGGCGTGCATAAATTAGCCATTGCGAGGTCCTACGCAGCCTGAGCTCTCACTGCTTGCAGGATGTTGCTCAAATCCTGAGTGAGGTTAGGTTAACCACTATTATGCTAATGTGTTCGATGGTTCTCGATGTTACAGAGGTTTCCGCTATCTTGCGGACTACTTAAGCTGAGTAAAGGGAGGTGGGCGGCATTATATATTGCTGGGCGTCTGCATCTTCTCTCACTTGCATTCCTTGCTGAATCAGGCCCTCAGTGTTAACCTGTATTCTCTTTGTTCACTGACAGTCATCACATGGCTTTAAGTCTACTATAAATCCCATTGCATCCCTTGGAAATGAGGGCCTGATTCAGAGCCGGACGCTCTGACAGAACGCTCGCTCTGCATCAGGGCCGGACATTTTTTTTTCAGAATGGTCTCCTGGCCGCTCACATAGCTGTGGGTGACCACCCACAGCTATAGTGAGCGGCCATGATGATGGTCGCGATGGTCAAGACCATCGCGACCATCAGGCTTGCAACGAGACCCTTGTGGTAGGGTCTTTTTGCCGCAAGCCCCAGAGAGCTTTCGGCTCTAACAGAGCCGAAAGCTCTCCACTGACATCACTTGTGATGTCAGTGGGGCCGGCCCCAAATGGTAGGCATTCCCAGGGGAACGCCTCCGTCTGGGCAGCCACACCCCCGGCCTGCCCACCAAAGGGGGCGTGCTGTCACTCAACATCGACAGTACGCCCCCTTTAGTACGAGACCCGGAGCGACGGATTGCCCGTCGCTATCCGGGTCTCGCACATGCGCACGATGGAGCCGGCTGGCCTACCATCGACCCGGTTGCGAGCACACAGCGCTTGCGACCGGGTCTGAATTAGGCCCTGAGTATGCACAGGTGTGCAGGAAAAATTAATGAGGATGTTTGACCTTGAAAAAATCTATTTGGTGCCTATGGGTGAAAATTGTCTTGGAGCTATCGTCATCTCAGCAGAATCTGAATTGAGGATTGGCTCTTTGATACTTGACTGGATCTTTTTGTAGACTGGATATACAAGAATAGTTGCTTCATTTTGGTGTGTTTTGTGAATTCTATTCATGATTTCCTGAGGTGTTCCCTAAGCCCCTAGCAGTGTGCATCCAAAGCATAACACACTAGAGGGCGCTATCCTCGTGTGTTTAATTGATTTTTGTTTTCTTTTAGGTCGCAATCGTAACATTCAATAGTATGGGGGAGATTTAAAAAAGTTTGGAGAGAGATAAAATTGTGAGAGATAAAGCAACAACCAACCAGCTCCTAACTGTCATTTTTCAAACACAGCCAGTGAAGTGACAGTTAGGAGCTGATTGGTTGGTGCTTTATCTCTCACAATTCTATCTCTCGCCAAGCTTTATTAAATCTCCACCTTTTTGTGTTATAGACAAAAAGAAACAAATGTAGCGCTTGTAGAAACAAATTACAAACAATTTATTGACAATATAACAATCAATTAAAAGCGATGTGACGTGCAAAAATGACAATACACTGCAGTTCATCAGATGTTGAATGAGAGAATCTCTCTAAAATAATGAACTCCAAAGATGAATCAATTGAAGCAAGAGTAGTAAGGATATCAAGGAGAGAATCCACTGATATTGTATACCTGATGGGCAAAATGATACACCTAGCAACAAACTGATAAGGATGTATTCCAAATCAGAATAGTTCCATTGGAGCCGTGATAATATGTATCTAGGTCTTGCGGCTGACCTTAACCTCAGTCAATGTCCAGTGAGGGAAATTTCAGAATTTACAGATAATATTTTGTCGTTCACACCAGTCCTTGCCCCAATGGGGCTTACAATCTCTATTCCCTACCACATGTACACATACTGAAATGCTAGCGTAATTTCTATTTGTCATAGGCCATTTAATCTTCTAGTATGTTTTTGGATCACGGGAAAACCAGAGTACCCAAAGGAAACCCACGCTAACAGCGAGAAAACATACACACTCCACACAGATAGATCTTTGATGAGAATTGAAATTAAAGCTGGGTTTCGCTAAGATTTCGCCCAACAATGAAGAATCCTAATTAAATCCTGCATAAGGGAATGCTAATTAACTAGCAGACATCGGCCAATGTTTGTACACACTTCACTTTCTGAACAATACCAAACAGTGTGACCAACCTATTGTGACAACGCTAAATCGGGAGCTGGTCTGACAAGTTTAGGACTGACCATTGGCCCTGGTGCTGCATACACACTATACAATTATCACCCTATCTGATAGATATAGCCATGTTGGGCTGATAATTGCATAGTGTGTACCCAGCTTACAGTGGGCAGATAAGCCAAATTATTGTGCAGTTTGTGTTAAAAGCATGGAATGTGGCACAGAGTATTCTTTATGTATACGTAAGAGATTTAGATATTGGGGCATGGCTGATTGGACCTAGAACAAAAATGGCTACCATTTTTCAAAATGGCGCTCATATAGACTATGAAAATGAGCTCAATTGTCTATACGGGCAACATTGGTATCAAATAATATGTTTTTGAGGTTGTAGACGTCAAATAAAATTACAAAATAAAACTGTCAGATACACACATTAAGATATTCAAGATACATCTGATATTCAAATATACTACATCTAACAGATCAGAAAACATGATAATAATAAAATAAATAATTTGTCTTAATACTAAAAATATCACATTGAACTGTTATAATATAAACAGTTATAATATAAAACAATTATAATATAAATGTCCTTTACATTGTCTTATTTAATAATTTTTCTCTCCCAGGAAGCATCGAGCCACTCTCCCTATAGCCCACCCCCGAGCCAGAGGCACCTCAGTTTCGTTTGCTGCCCGGCAGGAGTCGGGTCACTGTAACGCAGTGGGGGCTGTTTTACAGCCTCAGAAGAATTTTTTTATTTTTAAAAGAAATAACTTAAAGCAGGCAGCGCCGGACTGTCCATCGGACAGTGCCGGTGGCAGAACCCCTTGGGCTTCATTTGCTCAGGCACTCAGGTCCGTGGCAGGACATTGGGAGGTAAACAATTTTTTTTTCCCCTTATGGGTTTCCCACAGCAGTCGGTTTTTCCCTCACAGGGACTGCCTCTACAGGTTGCTACAGTTCAGGCACCATCTGTACCTCCACCGTGGATGGATGCACTGTCTACCACAGCACAGAACCTGGTGCCCACATCTACTGCCCTCCAGGCTATGTTACAGGGTGATAAATCCCCTAGAGCTGCTAAACGGCATATGACGTTGTCTCCGTCCACGTTATATGACTATGACACTGATGACGGAGAAGTTGTTGATGTCTCGGACTCAGATCCCTCTTCTCAGGGAGTGGAGTTTAGGTCAAAGATCAATATTCAAGCTTTAATTAGGGCGATACGTGCAGCCTTAGTTATAGAGGAGGACGAACCACCAGCTCCTCGGTCCAAACATGCTTTATTCAAGGATATAAAGGTTTCTTCTGCGTAATTTACTTTATCTGATCAGCTCGTGGATCATATGGAGGTAGCTTGGCGTTCACCTGGAAAGAGATACCAGCCTCAAAGTCATCTGGCCTTCTGTTACCCCTTTCCTGAGGAACACTGTTCCAAATGGAAAACACCTCCTGTGGTGGATTCTTATGTTATGTACTTGGGACCTCATTCAGAGTCTCTCGCTAGGGCGCGATTGCTCGCTATGAGCGATTTTTCACATCTGCGCATGCGCAGGGCCGGATTAAGGGGGGGGCCGACATGGGCAATCGTCCCTGGGCCCCCACACAGGGTCAGTGTGACCCTGCCGAGAACAGGTGTCTAGTGACACCTGTTCCCGGATTGAGGCTCATTGCCGCGATTCGCTATTAATGTGTGCAGCGGCACAGTCAGTGCCGCTGCATACAGCGCAGAGCGGCTCCCGAGTCTTGTCACCGGTGCCATGTGACACATTATGTCCGCGACGTCGATGAGAGGACTAGGGAGCAGCTCTGCCGGGAGGGGGTCACGCCCGCACAACGGCTCTAAGGTAAGTCAGCAACGGAGGCTTTGAGGGTGAGAGGGCAGAAGCCTTAGGGGGAGGGGGGGAAGCTCCATGTGGCTGGAAGGGGCCCCCGCAATTTAGTTGCCCTGGGGCCCCCACAAGACTTAATCCGGCCCTGCGCATGCGTATAATTTGCAGTACGCGTGTGCAAGTCAGTCTTTGTGAGCTGATTTTGGCTGCTTGTAAGCCATTATCAGGTCTCTGCTCTGAGTGACAGATAGTACAGTTTATGGGTAGTAACAGGGGAAGGTGCTTGTGAACTGGGGAGTGTTTCTGCGAACGCAGGCGTTTCTGACCGTCAAAACGATGTTTTAAGGGCATGCATAATTTAAAGTGCGCATCAAAGCAGATGTCATATCGCATCCATTAAGATGGAACTTCTCGCAGTGCTTGTGGTAGCCCAGGATCTACCACAAGCACTGCGTGTGCAGGCAATGGTTTCTGCCTCTGCCGATGTTTGCATTCAATTAATAGAGTAACAGGTGTTAATCATTGCATTGTTTAATAGCAAAGTGGTTGAGTAAATTAGCATTATTTTTTTTTGAAGATTTCTTTTCTTTTGTCTATTTTGGTGTGTTATTTTGATCTTAAATTTGATTACAAACACAGAGAAATTGTTATTCCAACACAATAGTCCCTGTATTTAAAAAAAACTCAAAAATATGTTTTTTTTAATTTAAAGTTTTTAAAGTGATAGTGCTTTTTTGTTTGTGGTACTGCACATCCCAGCATGCCATTCCAGAGTAAATACATGTTTTTTGCCCAATACTGTTGCAGGCTATGGCCGGATTTGTTCAACCATACTATTTTCATAATCATAATTTATGTTGGAAGAAGAATCAAAAAACATTTTGTCAATGTATTTTTTTATTTGTTTTTTCAAAAGTTTTAAAGATAATTTCCCAAAGCATCATTTTTTGGGGGGTCTTGAATTGAAACAAAAGCATCATTTGAATATTTTGTTCAAAACATAAATTAAATTAACTATTTAATTCATTAAAAATACATGAATTTCTAGACAAATTTGGTTTAGGATTACCAACAGAAAATTAAGTGGACACACTTCCAGATGTGGATGAAGAAAGTGTGCCTGTGCCGCCACCAGATGATCCTCCTGCACCTCCTACAAACACATCACCTCAAAACATGGAAGGCACATCACATCGAACAATACAAAGTCAAAATAGTCCTTGTGGACCTTCCAGGGGCACTAACCAGATTCACTTTTGGGACATAATTTTGGAAAGTTCTGGGTGAAATTCACTAAAGATCATCAATCAGATTTTTTCTTCTTTGCAGCCGACTCCGGTAAACTGAAATTACAGATCTGGGTGGACCGTCGTGGACCCTGCTGGGTGCTCGGTCCAGCCACAGCAGGGCACTGGTCCAACCCACCTTCTATTGGGTCAGTCAGATGTTCTTTAATCTTCCTGACATCTTGGCTTATGGACCTTAGATAGGAGGTTTGCTCCAACATGCTGGTCTGGACAGCCTCCATGACTGCTGTTTGCCTTAACAATGCCACTCTAAGCCCATCGATGACTTCGGTAAGGGTGGCAGTGGAGGATGGGGGAGGCACAATTGATGAAGGTTGTGCCATCACCCCATCCATCTGAAGGCTTGCAGCCAGGTTAGTGCCTAAAAACTGGGTGAAAAAAAAACATTAACAAAGTAAATTTTAAAAATTCAGATACAGAGCCAGGTGCATGCAAATAATTACCAGACTCAGCATGTGGGTCTTCTTGCAGAGGCTCCTGATGGTACACTTTGGCCTCCACCGCTAACCTCCTATCTAAGGGCCCCAAAAGGCGATATTGGCTTTTGGTCAAAGTCAAGATGTCAGGGAGGGGACCCCCTGGCCCATTAACGTGTTGGATCCGCAATTTCGGTTTCGACTTGAGTCGACTGCAAAGGTCACTCCACCTTTTGTAAAAGTGCGCAACAATTATTTGTAAGGCCAAACATTTTTAAAGGAGTGAGGCCATTTTACAAACATTTTTCAGTTTTACTACTTCTTTGTTTCAAAAACTTTTATCATTTTGTACAGTAACACAAAAATTCAAAATTAAGCAATAAGCTTACTTATTTCACAGAAAAGTGGTCTCCAAATGAGTGGAGTGCTTCCGATTGATGATCTTTGTAAATTTCACCCAGATTTTTTTCCGATCATGCAAAGGAATATTGGCCCTGATTCAGAGCCGGATGCTCTGACCAGAGCGCTCGCTCTGAATCAGGGCCCACCTCCATAAATATGGAGCGTCCTCCTGGACACTCGTATAGCTGTGGGTCACCACCCACAGCATATACGAGCGTGCAGGATGATGGTCGCGATGGTCTTGACCATCGCAACCATCGCCACTGCGAGCAGAAGCCTGCGGTTGAGTTTCTCAACCGCAAGGCCCGGAGTGATTTTGGCTCTATCAGAGCCAAAATCACTCCCACTGACATCACTAGTGATGTCAGTGGGGCCGGCTTCTGACGGTAGGCGTTCCCTTGGGAATGCCTCCGTCTGGGAGGCACGCCCCCAGCACGCCCACCAAAGGGGGCGTGCTGTCAATCAACATCGACAGCACGCCCCCTTTGATCAGACACTACGAGCGAAGGAAAGTCCTTCGCTCGTCGCGTCTCGCGCATGCGCACAACAGAGCTCCCTCCGTCGTGCGCATGCGCAGTGCAGACCATCGACCCACTTGCGAGCGGACAGCCGCTCGTGAATGGGTCTGAATCAGGCCCATTATGCCCAAAAGTGAATCTGGTTAGTGCCAACTGGATTAGTGTATCTGAAAACCGACAAGGTTTAACTTGACCTTGTATCATTCCATGTGATGGCCCAGCCACATTTGGAGGTGATGTGTTTGTAGGTGCTGGAGGAGGATCATCTGGTGTGGGATCAGGCACACTTTTTTCAGACTCATCTGGAAGTGTAACCACTACTTCAATTTCTGAAGCAATTCCTAAACCAAATTCGTCCAGAAATTCATGTATAACAAGTTTGCAGTCCTCATTGGCCTCCTCAGAATCCATGACTGCAAATGTTTTAAAAACGTGTGTTGCTATTTATAGCAATATGAGTACGTGCCCGCTACTGTGGCACTACTCAATGCCCAAGCGACTAACACACCCTTTAAAAGCGCCCCTCACAATTCCATACATTTTCTCCAGGAGCTGCGTAGTGTTGGGAGTGCCCTAAAGGCCGCACAGGCATATCCTATCTGTGGAATGAGGTGAGTCACATGATGTATGATAGGTGTTGTGTTGTTATAAATGTATTAAATCAACAAATGTCCTGTGTTTATCCACCATTTTAGAATGGCCAACCAATCAGACTGCACCATAGTTTATATAAAGTTTGCACACTTTAATATTTGTCATTGCAATAACCTTACTTATTTCACAGAAAAGTGGTCTCCAAATGAGTGGAGTGCAGAAGGAGCTCGTATTTGACTGGACATTATTTAAAGTCACCTTTTGAAGAATTTACACTAGATGGCGCTGATGTCTCACTATTATTGAGCACACACATATATATATATATATATATATATATATATATATAGATAGATAGATAGATAGATAGATAGATAGATAGATAGATAGATAGATAGATAGATAGATAGATAGATAGACATATTTGGCAAATTTAAAAAAAAATTAAAAAATATGTGCAGATATTATACAGCAACACAACCAAAAAATGAATATGTATGGGCGCTAGCCTATAAAGGCGGTAATTGAGACTCAAAATATCATCAAATAAGTATAATGTTTGATACCCAAGTGGCTGACAGCAGCCATTATATAGATGGGAAAATTGCTGGATTCCCATAAATCAAAGAACATACAGACAAAGAATATATAGCCGCTGGTCAGTATAAAAAAGATTTAATAAATATATATGAAAGACACAATATAAAGAAAAAATACTCTAAAAATTAAATAAAAAACATATATTATACCAATAACAATTAAAAACATGGATCGAATCTCAAGTAATATATATATTACACTGATATACACCAATATATATAGTCTGTCAGTTGGGACTGTATTATTGACTGGTGCTTGTTTATGAGAAAAAAGTGTCAAACCTATAAACTGATTTACTATATGAAAATAATGAATTTACTAACCAGATATCATCTTTGACACTAATCGTCTAGAGCAGTGGTGGTTATTTTCATATAGTAAATCAGCAAAAAGCGAGCGCTCGCTCTGAATGAGGGCGTCCGCTTTTCTTTTGAAAGGCGGCCTCCTGGCCGCTCGCTAAGCTGTGGGTTACCACCCACAGCTTTAGCGAGTGACTAGGTGATGGTCGCGATGCCCCAGGTAGCTTCCTGATCTAACAAAGCAGGAAGCTCCCTACTGACATCACTGGTGATGTCAGTAGGGCCGCCTACAAACGGCAGGCGTTCCTTCAGGAACGCCTCCGTTTGTCCAGCCACCCCCCACCCCACCTACCAAACGGGGCGAGCTGTCGAACAACATCAACAGCAGCCCCTGTTGTAGCGAGCCATGGAGCGAGTGCATTTGTCACTCGCTCCAGGGCTTGCGCATGCACAGTGCGAGCGCTGCGCATGCACAGGCCCTCTCCATCGACCCGCTTGCGAGCGCATAGCGTTTGCGAGCGGGTCTGATTGAGGTCCTTAATCAAAAGTGCTACTCTGCCTATGCAGTCCATATCTTCCCTAAATTATGCTACGGATAGGAAGGTAGAGGTTTGCCTGAAATCTATGTACTCTCTATCAGGAGCAGCCGCTAGGCCTGCCATGGCTATCTCATGGGTGGCCAGCGCCATGGAATTTTGGGTAGACTCCCTGGAGGATTCCTTTTCTACGGATGTTCCTGGAGATCAGGTAACTCTTGTAGGTAACCTCCGTGATGCAGCTGCATATATTAATGAGGCTGCTGTGGATGTCAGCCTCTTGACTTCCAGGATTTCGGCTGCTGCAGTGTCAGCTCGACGTTCCTTGTGGCTGCGCTCATGGAGAGCGGATGCTGATTCCAAGAAGGGTTTGGAAGGTCTTCCTTATAATGGTAAAATCTTGTTTGGGCCTGTTTTAGACAAGATTTTTGACACATTGGCAGCGGCTAAGTCTGCATGTCTGCCTTCTGCACCTATGCCTTCAGGGGCTTGGGCCTCGTCCTTTCGGTCCTATCGGCCCCAAGGAAAGCCTTAGGGTCAGTCCTGTCCTAGACCATCAGTCAACAAAAAGGCTACCAGAACCAGGAAACAGGAATGGAGTGTTCGACATCCGGCTTCCAAGTCCAAGGATAAGCCCTCAGCCTGACACCAGTACTGGTGTCAAACCACCACAGATACCAGTACTTTGGTAAGAGAAGTGGTCTCTCAAGGGTATGCCTTTTAACTTACGCAGAAGACTTCCCCACCAGTTTTTCTGCATAGGCCCTCCTTCAGACAAGGAAAAGGCCTTACAGATTCAGAAAGCCATACAATCCTTGCTCCAAGCAGGAGTCATAGTGCTGGTCCCATTGCCTCAATAAGGGATAGGTTATTACTCCACTCTATTTCTGGTTCAGAAGTCAAACGGCTCTCATCGTCCTATCCTCAATCTCAAGTCCCTGAACAGGTTCCACAGGGTACCCCGGTTCAGGATGGAAACCCTACGCTCCATCATACTGGCTATGGAACCTGGGGATTTTATGGTATACTGGATATTCAGGATGCATACCTGCATGTACCAATTACACCCTCTCACCAGCGTTATCTCCGATTTGCTATAAAACAACAGGTATTTTTCAGCCGACACCTCTAACATCCGACTGGCAGTGGAAAGTAGTAGGATTCAAGAAAGAAAGAAACCTTGATGAGCATGTCACATGTTTATTTATGTAAGCATGAAATGTAAGCCTATATTGAAAATTGTCTATATACACAGAGGTGGCTTTCCCTTTCCATATACCATTGGAGAAAGTTAGAGGTGTTGGCTGAAAAATGCCTTTTATTGGTCATTTAGGAAATTCTCTCTATCTGAAGTGATTCTGGAAGGATTGTATTCCTAAATAGTGTCTATATCTCCTTTTCTCATGTTTATATTTATATACTTTGGAGAAACATTGTCAGTGGATGAAGGAGGACTTTATCTTTGTTTGGAACAATCTTTTGGCACAGACGGGACCCCTTGTTCTTGAAGTTTACCAAGGTTATGGCTATCATGGCGGCCCATCTGCGGGGTCACGGTGTCCAACTGCTACCATACCTGGAAGACCTCCTGTTGTTAGAAGGGTCTCCAGAAGTACTCCACCAACATCTGCAGCTTACAATTTATGTTCTACAGACTCATGGGTGGTCAATCAATTGGAAGAAGTCATCCCTGATTCCATCACAAAGGATGCTCCATCTGGGAGCACTGTTGGATTCCCAGCAGCAGAGGATTTTTCTTACAATAGAAAAGACATCCAATTTGCAGACGCAAGTATGCAGATGTCTCCACAGTCGCCAGGTGTCAATCCACTCAGCGATGCAGGTTCTGGGATCCATGGTGTTGACATTCGACATGGTGGAGTATGCCCAGTTCCATTTCAGGCCTCTGCAGAAAGTGATCCTCTCCAGGTGGAACAGGTTACCCCATCGGATAAAAGCACAGACAATGGTGCTATCTCCGGAGGTACGTCTATCCCTATCCTAGTGGTTGAAGACAGATTACCTCTCCAAAGGACACCCCTTTTGGAATGCATACTGGATAATTCTGACGATGAATGCCAGTCTCAGGGGTTGGGGCACAGTGACAGGTTCACACTCTTTTCAGGGTCGTTGGACAGCAGAGGAATCTGCCCTTTCAATCAACATATTGGAGCTTTGGGTGGTCTTCATTGCTATCCAGCTAGGCAAACTCATACTTCACGGAAAACTCGTGCAGGTTCAGTCAGACAACGCCATGGCGGTGGCTTACATCAACCATCAAGGAGGAACTCGAGGTGAAGCGGCAATGACAGAGGTGTCACGCATCCTGATATTGGCGGAAGGCCATCTCCAAGCCATATCAGCAGTGTTCATTCTGGGAGTTCTGAATTGGAAAGCAGACTTCCTCAGCCATCACGACGTGCATCCAGGGGAATGGTCTCTTCACCAAGAGGTGGTTCAACTCCTAGTGGACAAGTGGGGCTTTCCAGAAGTGGACCTCATGGCCTCCAGACTCAATCACAAGCTGCCAAGATACGGGTCCAGGACAAGAGATGCCAGGGCACTTCTGGTCGATGTTGTCGGTAAAGTGGACCTTCCATTTTGCGTACCTGTTTCCTCCAGTCTCCCTTCTTCCTTGGGTCATCAATAGTTCAACAAGAGGGAGGAATGGTCCTGCTGGTGGCTCCAGCGTGGCCCAGACGGCATTGGTACTCAGATCTTCAGAGTCTCTCCATCGACACTCCGTTGCTGTTGCCTCAACGTCCGTACCTGTTGTTTCAAGATCCTTGCCTTTACCCAGACCTAGGTTGTCTGTTTATGGCAGCGTGGCTCTTGAGACTTCCCTTTTCAGGTCCAAAGGTTTCTCCAGCTCTGTGGTTAGTACCATGCTCAGAGCTCATAAACCAGCCTCTCCTCGAGTATATCACAGATTGTGGCATACCTATTTTCTTTGGTGTCGTCCCAGAGGTTATGACCCACTGGTATTTAGGATACCTAGGATTTTGGCTCTCCTTCAAGTGGGTTTGGATCTTGGTCTCCACTTAGCCTCACTGAAGGGGCATGTTTCGGCTCTATAAGTTTGGTTTCAATGTAAGATTGCTTCTCTACCGGATATTCATACTTTCCTGCACGGTGTCCTTCGGATTCAGCCTCCCTTTGTCCCCCCTGTGGCTCCTTGGGATTTGGCTGTTGTCCTTAAGGCTCTCCAGAACCCTCCCTGGGGCAATCAGACCTTTAAATACACCCCTGAACAAAACATGTTTCATTTCTGCCTCGGGTTGGACCAACTGTTCCAGGCTGTTTATGAGCATGTGGAAGCATTCATACAACTGTCATTTGAGCCCACAACCAAAACAACTATCATTCAAACCTTCTTACTAGTTGGCTGGTTTGAACAATCGTCATTCCATGCATGGCAAGCTTAAAACAGCATTACAGCAGGGTACACATCAAACGACCCACGATGCGACAAACAACCCAGCCGATGGCAGATGCGACGGACGACATATTGTGCAGTCCACATACACACTGCACTATTTGTTGACCAAAGGCACAATAGATTTTTCACCAGCCATATCCAAATGCATGGGGTCATTCATCACATTGACAGATTGAGCACCATGTACTACAGAAATGTTGATGCAATGAACGACCCTGCGGGAGCGTGCAAGGTGCCAACATAGTGGGTACGCATTTGCTCATGTGCATGATATGTCGGCCTAAATCCACACAGACGCTGAGAAGCGGCAGCCACTGCTAGGGAGTGACACATGCTGGAAACAAAGAGTTGAAGCACACAGGAGGATTACTTCTCACTAGAACCGGAAGCACATAGGAAAACGCTATAGCTGGCGTCAGAGCAGAGAACCAGCGGGGGTAATAAAGGAAGGCGATCCAATCAGCACAGGGAGGCGAAGACAGAACAGTCAGGTAGGAAGACCTCATGGAGCTGCTGCCCGGCGTTCTTGTTTCCTAGCAACGGGCCTGAAAAGATCACCCAGAGCACCATTGTCAGACAAGACGCAGCAGCGGCTTGTGACACATACTTTACACTTCTTTATGCTGACAAAGCTAATTAGGTATTTGCACAGACTGTATGGTAACTACCACTACTGTCATATTTATTCAAGTAATAACCTTGCATGGTCCCTGTGGCCCCTGAATAACCTTGCAGGTCCCTGCGGCCCCTGAATAACCTTGCAAGTCCCTGCGGCCCCTGAATTATCTTGCAGGTCCCTGCGTCCCTGCAGGCACTGAATTACCTTGCAGTATGGCCCCAAAATAACTTTGCAGGTCCCTGCAGTTGCTGAATTACCTTGCAGGTACCTTTGGCCCCTAAATAACCTTGCAGGTCCCTGTGGCCCCTGAACCTCCCATTTGTGGCAGCCAATTAGACAGAGTAAGCTGGGATCTGTATTTTGAATACTTGCCTACTTTTTTTTATCTCCTCTCTGGGAGAAGCCCAGAGATGAGGTACAGCTGGCTACATTGCGTGGCAAGGTGTAGCTTCATTACAGTCCTCTCCATATAGATAGACCGCGATTCCCAGCATTATCTCCCTATCCTGCTCACTTCACTAAGAAGTGAGTGAGCGAGATCCACCCACTCTTCCGGGAGTACAGGGGACTACCCGAAAAATCATGTGTCTCTTCCAACTTCCGCGAGATTAGGTATGTATGGTATTGCACCAATATATAAAAATATTTCTATTATTGACCCGAGACCAACCTAGGAAATCCAACCATGTGCTGATCCATGCAGCACTACTAAACTGTAGCGAGTTTGCAGCGTGATTAAATGTTAGACCCCAAGGGGAATCAACAGCAGGTTCAGTTTAGAAGTTGAAAACAGCTTTTAGTAAATAGTTTTTTTGACCATGTACCCGCTGTCAATCCACTTTCGAAACCACTGGACTGTTGACCTTTAGTAAGTTTAACTCTAGCTGATTTTATTGTTGCTTTTTAAAAGAATAAAAAAGTGCTTTTCTGAACTTGTCCTCATGAAAAAAAATTGCAATGAAAAATGGGATTATATATTACACCTGTTTCAATTAAAAGATATACAGTGCTGAGAATTGGCTGTTCTGATATCATCACTGTCCAGGTTTTGCTATGTGGAGCAGTAATAGAATGCAAGGCTGTAGGGAGGGGTGTGTAAGCGTTGCTGAACCCCAGGTTGCAGAGCCCTGGGTGTGGCACCATGGGTGCCCCATGGTCCCTGCATTTGGCTTGTAGGGTGCCTGGACTGGCATTCTGCAGCCAGTACCACGAATGCAGAGCTGCCTAGAACATCCTTTTAGACGCACTGGGGAGGTACCCTGCAGCCTGTATATCCTTCCATAGCGTTGCTGTACCCCCCACATTGTGACATCATGTGTCAGGGGGCGGGGCTAGTGCAGTACCGCCCTGCTCCGGCACTAATAGAGTGCTTGTATGTGTATAAGCTCTGCTTTTCAGAGCAGTGAATTGTTATAAAGGCTTTTATAGCGGATATATCTGCTAAACATATATGGTACTAGCTGTTGCCCACAGCTTCACTCATAATAAAAACGCTTTTGCCAACATTGTTTTATTTGAGGTGTTGTAGTTGCATTGCTTTGCATAGGGGCTCTGTTGTGGGAGTGACCCATGTGACCAGCAGTGCTATACAGACTAGTGGCAGCAGCGCCTTCACCCACCACTCTCACCAATGTCACTGTGTGCTCTGTGCACAGACTGCTATGTAGCCTATCCTACTCAAGTGAACGCGGGCCCAATGCCATTTGAGTTTGCTTCAAGATGATAAATGCAGCATAATGTTGTACACAGAGCGTGGACATGTTGGCTAACATAGTACACATTATTTTACCACTCTGTTAAAAGGACAAAAAAAAAAGTCTAAATATATTTTACACAATTGCACTAAAATAGTGCTAAATAGTTGTCCTGTCAATGTACTGCCACTGAATGAAACAGAAAAAAATAGTTTACACATCCAGATTACGCAAAGATGACAATGTATTGTTTAGTTAATTTATTAGCAACACAATAATGACAATGATGGGCTTTGCAGTATAAACGCTCTGGGCTAGCCTGGATTATATAATGTGTCGAAGTCGGATAATTGGATATGAACGCTTGCAATTATTATATGAACGATTTAGTCGTCTATGGTCTGATGACGAATTGCTTGGACGCTGCTCTGTGTCAGCGCATTTCCGATGCGCACAAATACAAGGTTTAGTGTGGAAAACAGGTTTGGTGTGTATGTCTGTGTGTGTTTGTATATGTTTTGAGAGACACCGCATGCTAATACAGTATGCCTGTGACAAATAATTAAAAATGTAGCACAGTCTGAATGCAAGGTTGAGAACCATTATCACAGGCCTGCAGGTCATTAGCAATTAAATAGCTTTTTGTTTGGTGCTGTTTTGGTGCATAGGAACTGACACCTGTACTCTAATTAAGAGGGGCCTGTCGTAAGCTACCAGACAGAGTGGCAACGGCATAGCTGAGGGTCTCCCCCTACCTAGAAATAAACCTGCTCTTCAAGCAACTTAGAATTTGGTTCAAGCAATGTCTAAATATTAAAATAATGCCAGTAAATAGATAAAGCGAGGGATATATATATATATATATATATATATATATATATACTGTATATATTAAATCCATCACAAGTTCACTGAATTACATAGCACACACACTTAGACTAACATGGCTACACATCTCGTATGTTCTTCCTGGTTCTTCTGTTACAATACAGTTCATTGGTCAGTTTGTATGATCACAGTCCAGCCTCCAACAGCTCTTTGTGTCCATTTTCCCGCTGAAGAACAAGTCTAAACTGGCTGCATTACAGAATACATTTTAATGCCTGTCTCTCTATGATCCATAATTTGCAGACACATGTTGCGATTTCCCCACGGATGGAACCAGAAGTCTGCAAATAAACAGTAGTTTAGAATAGCACCAAACACGGTCTGCTTAACATATACTAAACCTGAGATCTCAAATACAGTCGCTTTATTACTTACTTAATAATGAATAAAACCTTGAATGTAAACCTTAATGCTAGGGAACCTTCCTATGTAAGTGTGCAAAATGTAAGTGTAAGGATTTTAAGAAAAGATGCTAGTTAGCATTGTGCGACTATGTGTTTGTGGAGTACACCGTGGTATGTGTTTTGCAGGGTTGGTCATATTATATGTTTTAGTAAATGTCTGTATTTATATAATGAGGACTTTTAACATTGTTCTATTGCGTGGGAATCGCACAATGCTAAATAATAGCATTGCTGTATGTACTTATAATGTGTGATATTCGCTAAAATGGTGCTGGGCGGCCATTCGCAAAATGGCGTCTTGTTGCCATTCGCAAAATGGCATTGTGCAGATTTTAATTTTAACAGATTCAGTCTCAGCCAATTATCCTGCTTTGACAGTCCACCCTTTGATAGCAAACAACATGCTATCACACTCTGATTTTAAAAAATGTAATTTAGACTTACACTATGACATATTATTTAATGTTATATTATGGGATGGCACAAGGTGGTCTTAAACCATCAATAATGTGTCTCTGGGAGGGACATAAAGCTACCGTTATACGCACACTGCTGATCTTGGGAGATCATGGGAAAGATGTGGGGATGCACCAATCCTATAAAGGAAGTCTTGAAGGGGAATAGGGACTTACATTATTTAAGATGTTTAAAAATAACATTTCATAATACATTTCATGCATGTATAAATCTATACATCATCTGATGGTACATTATAGTTCAGGGTTGTAATGCAGTCCTACATTTACCTCAGTATTCATATTGTTACTTCTAACCACCATCATAATTAATTCCTTCGATTCACCATATCTTTACATTTTCCACATTTCAACACAGTAGGAACACATTTGACACATAAGCCAATTACTATGATGACAACCAATATGAGGATCAGGAGTTTACCTATACTAGCAACCATTTCCTGGACCCACTCTCCTAGACCGGAGAACCATTTCACTGGGTTTAACCATGAAACCCATTCTGCTACCTTCTTCTCTACTTCAGCCACTAAAGCATTATGGTTCTTCCGAAATTCCCATTTCAGCTGCAGAATTTCATCCATTTTCTGGTCTATCACCTCCTTGGGGTCACTAGTATTATTTGTAATATATGTGTAACACTTTACACCAAATTGGGTGGCCAAAGTTACACAATACCCTCCAGTGACAGCTGTTAAATAATTTAACACTAGCCTATGTTGCACAAGTTCTTTCTTATAGGCCTGTAACTCCTTACCTGTGTACCTAAACGTGTCATTATACATCTCAGTGATATTATCTATTAATTTAGTAAGATCTTGAATATATCTGAAATTTAGTGTACCCCAAGCGATCATGGTGGGATCCAATGCGACTAAAACTTGAAAGCCAGTGGTTTCACTAATTAACTGTGTGGTTTTATGTACATCACCAGGTATCATATTCCTTTTGTCTCTATGTTCATACTGTGTGTGAAGATATGGTTATGGTGTGTTTTTATGAATACCAAGCATTTCACCATGTGTAAGGGTCATAACCTCTGGGAGTACTCTTCCCAGGTAACACAAACCTTCGGAACTCGGAGAGAACCACTTTTATGCTTTCCTTCCACATATAAAATATACATCATCGGGGAGAACATTAGGAATAGAATGCATCATGATCATCCAACACATTTCCCTAGCAAATGATCCTATCTCAGGTTCTCCCATCTGGTTAACAAACGTCTCTGGTTGTATAGCCCTGGCACAGTACCCTTCTGGTACTCTGCCAACCATTTCTTTGATGTTACTTAATGTATACCAATACCGGAAGTGTCTCCCATTTAACCTAATTGTGCGTAACAGTTCAAAATTTATAGTCTCATAATCAGCTCTTAGTGAGAAGGTCATAGTCTGGTTATTCCCAGTCACCTCCCAACTTCCTTGTTTATTGGAGTTGGTGATGTTCAAACATAAAAGTGTTTTATCTACTTGGTACTGGTGGAGTTCAAAATGAGGTGGTTTGGTGTTTAGAAATTTTCCATCCAGCATCTTCCCTTGTTTCAATTCTAAAACCTCAGAGACATTCAATGGAAATGGCACTGACCCTACATATTGCTGTCCCTGAGGAACATGAGAACACACCCAACAGTCAGTCTGGTTTAAAACTTTGCCCTCTAAAGGATACCCACCCCAATACTGGTTATACCTAGGTTGGCACTGCTGGATGCAATTCTCATCAATTAAGGACCCACAAAACTCATACATACTATGACGACAGACCTTCACACTGTCTCCGAGTTTCCAACATAGCAGATCTCTTAACAATTACTGTACTGGGTTTGGTCAGATACTCCCCCGGTTGGTTTAGCACTCCTTCTCCCAACTCCACTCCATTGATATCACCATCAGCTCCCCTCTCCATCCTCTGTCCTCTGTCACAGAAACCAGAGATCCCAAAACAACCCAAGATAATGAGAACTCTGGGAGAAAACACAAAGATAACCACAGCAGGCCACTCCATTGCTGAAAACAATGATCTACAAATTTCTTTAGCTCAGGTATCTCACTGTAACCTTCAACCTTCCTGAAACAGATTTGCAATTGACAGGTCTACGTTATCTGCCTTGATTCCGCCTTGTCTCTCCACTGTTTGGTTGACCTTACAGTGAGTGGAATGGACCCAGGTATCTCTCTCCGCCACTTTCAATGAAGTTGTACTCGTCAGCAACACCTGATATTAGGAGATTTACCTTCTGCTAATTCACAAGCTCTTTTTTATGCCACCAGCTGCGCCACTTGGGCCGAGTTAGGTGGACCTAAAGGTTCGGCCTCTATGATGTCTTCGTCAATTACCACAGCATAACCTGTACATAACTCTCCAGTGTCAGATTGTCTATGACAACTCCCATCCGTATAAAATGTCACATCTACATTTTCTAAAGGTGTATCCCGTATGTCAGGTCTTGCAGTAAAGGTCTGATTCAGATATTTCATACAATCATGTGCATCAATATACCTGCAGAACTCACCTTCCGCCAGCAACTCACCTCTCTCCACCCTTTGTGCATCCTGTTGCACATACGGTAAATACATTGCTGGATTTAAAGTTCTGCACCATTTGATGGTGATGTTTGCAGGTGCTATTAGGGCTAGTTCCCAATTTGTGAACCTAGCTGAGGAGACATGTCTAGTTTGGGCAGAATTCAGCAAAGCAGATACAGCATGGGGTGTATAAACAATCATATCATGGCCTAATACTACATCCTCACTCTTACTGACCAATAGAGCAGTAGCTGCTACACTTCTTAAACATGTTGGGAGTGATCTTGCCACAGTGTCTCAATTGTGCACTGTAGTATGCTACGGGTCTACTGGCATCACCATGTTTTTGTGTGAGGACACCAGCTGCACAACCATTAGCTTCTGTACAGTACAAATCAAAAGGTTTTTCATAATCAGGTATTCCCAATGCAGGTGCTCTTGTCAGACTATCCTTAAGATTAAGGAAAGCCTGCTCTGTTTCCTCTGTGTGTATGACACGATCGGGCTTTGAGGAAGAGACTAATTCCTGTAATGGCACGGCCAAAATAGAAAAACCTGGGATCCACATTCTGCAGTATCCACACATTCCCAAGAAGGTATGGATTTGTTGTTGGTTCTGCGGCAGTGTCATGGTCTGTATGGCTTGGATTCTGTCAGTGGTCAGATGTCGTAACCCCTGGGTTAGGCAATGTCCCAAGTATTTAACCCTGGACTGGCATTGCTGTAGTTTGTCCTTAGCAACCTTGTGTCCTGTTTGCGAGAGATGAAGCAATAAAAGTTTAGTATAATTTAAACATGACATAAACGGATCAGAACACAACAATAAATCATCCACATATTGTATTAGAACAGATCCATTGGCAGGTTGAAAAGATTGTAAACAGTCATGTAAGGCCTGGGAGAAGATACTGGGGCTGTCTATGAAGCCCTGTGGAAATCGTATCCATGTGTATTGTACACCCCTATATGTAAAAGCGAATAGGTACTGACAGTCAGGATGAAGAGGTACAGAAAGAAAGCTGAACAGAGGTCAATGACAGTGAAATGGGTTGCATTTGGTGGGATCTGCATGAGAATGACAGCTGGATTCAGCACTACGGGAAATTGGCTCTCTACTACCTTATTAACCCCGCTAAGGTCTTGTACCAGCCTATAACCCCTCCCACCACTCTTTTTTACAGGAAGATTGGGACTATTGGCTACACTTGCTGTCCGGACTAAAATTCCCTGTTGTAGTAACTGCTCAATTATGGGATAAACACCTATCTCTACCTCCTGTTTTAACGGGTACTGGGGAATTTTTGGAGCTTGCCTACCGCTCTTTAGATTTACCATTACGGGAGCTACATTTGCCATCAATCCAGTGTCCTGTCCATCTTTGGTCCAAAGTGAATCTGGAATTTGGGATAACATTTGATCTACCTGAGATGGATTTTTACCTGAACCAGTAGAGTGATACATTAACCTTTGGGGAGTGTCCAATATATCCCTCACCTCATGTGCCACTCTCTCTGGGATATCTAAGAATATACCATCAGGGGTACTATATATGACACGTCCCATCTTACATGACAAATCCCTTCCCAGTAGGTTAGTAGGGGCCGCTGCTGCCAGGAGAAAAGAATGCCTGGTATGCAATGGCCCGATAGTAACCTCTGTGGATTTGGTTAAAGGATAATGTTGCACTTTACCCGTTACACCCATTGCTGGTACTGTTTTGCTGGTCACCTATAAATTAGCTGGAGATTTTATCACTGATCTGGTTGCCCCTGTGTCTACAAGAAAAGGATGTTTAGTACCAGCTACATCAACCATCATCACCGGTTCTTCATAATACTTCCAGTTAACCTGACTAGCTGTAGACTACAGGTATGACACAACCCCTATCTTGACTCACTCTCCAATACAGCATTTAAGGCCAAAATTGGAGCAGGTGACTGGAAAATTTCCTGCATTCTGCGTATATCCCTTATGTGGATATCTAGGTACTCCCTGATTAGGGGGTCCTGCCCTTTTCACCTTACAATTCCTACTTACATGTCCCACTTGGTTGCAGTTAAAACACCTTTGTGATTGGGGTGGGGGAAAAGGTTGTTGTGTGGGTTGGGCGGTAGAGAAAGATTGTGAGTGTGGGTATGAATTTTGAGGGTATTATGGTGGCTGAGGGTAGTATGGGTTTTGTGGTTGTGTGAGATAAGTGGTGTAGGGCTGTGTTTGTGGTGGTGCAGGATTGGCGAGGGCATGTAGCTGTGCAGGTGCATGTGTGTCTGGTGGCTGTGATGGTATATTCATTCCTTCTAGAGTTTGAATTCTAACAGCCATTAGCTTCTCGCTGTCAGGGTTCAGCCTAGGATCGGCTATCTCTTACCTCTGTGCCGGCTTCCCCTGACTTCCTTGTGGTCAGACGCCTGGTGCAGTGAGGGGTGAGATGCTGAGTATTCTACCTTAGGTGCTTTTGCGGACTTCCATGGTTGGCTGTGTGTTTTGGGGATCGGAGTTCCCATCATGGGCGCCGCCATGACAGTTCCTCTCATGTGACAGTCCTCCTAACCACTGGTAGCATGATCTCAGTCAGCTGATGCTGTGCTCCAATAATCTGCTACCCCTGGGTATAAATCCGCCCCCAGAACTTCAGGAAGATGCTGTTCAACTTCGTTATTCAAGTGCCTGTGTTACTCCCACTGTTGTTGCTCTGTGCTAAATCCTTCAGCGTGTTGCTTCAGCCTGCTCACAGTTTCCCAGTTTCCTGTATTAGCTTCCATGCTAAACCTTACTCTGAGACTTTAGCTTCTCACAGTACTTCAGTGTTTCATGTCCCTTCCCTGTGTGTCTTTGTATATGTGCTGCTAATTCTATTGCAGCTTCCCTGTGGCTATTACCCTGTATCACTGAAGTGTCAGATTACCTGCTGGTATTAATTAGCTCACAGCTGGGCCTCCCAGCACATGTCTGTGTCTATCTGCTCTGTGTCTTGTCAGTGCAAATCTGCACTTGCAGTTAGCACTCTCCCAGTGTATGCCTATCTTCTCTATATGTCTTGTCTGTGCAATCTGCACCTGCATATATAATTATTCCCAGTATTTTGCCTTTGCCCAGTACCAGCATTTCTAGCAATCTCAGTATTTGGCCTTTGCCCAGTACCAGCATTTCTAGCTCTCCCAGTACTTGGCCTTTGTCCAGTACCACATTTCTAGCTTTCCCAATATACTCCTTGAGTCCACTCTACTCTTGTATGTGCAATCCCCAGTGTCACGGCCAGGGTATTTCAGCATGGCGCTAGGCGAGTGTTACCTGTGAGGTCATTGTGGCGCGGGCTGTCTGGTGGCAGAGCTGGTGTCTGGCGGGGGGCTTTGGCTGCGCGCGTTGTTGTGCGGGCCTGTTGTCACTCTGCGCTGGTAAGGCCTGGCGGCGTCTCCATTCCGTTTGGCATGGGCGCCGCCATCTTGCCTTCTGGCCATGTGATGCGGCTGGCCAATCCTTGTGAGTCACATATTCCCTCTGGCCAGTAACAGCACGGCATGGGGTATTTAGGAAGGGTCAGTGCCTTCCTTCTTTGCCAGTGCAACGTGTATCTCAGCCTAGCTGAGAGGGAGTTTTCTGCGCTTTCCTGTTCCTGTGAATTCGCTGTCTGCCAGTCTGCCTGTCAGCTCCTAGCTCCCACTGGACTACCCCGCTTCCCCCATCACCCTTGCCCATACCTGAGTGCCTGAGCCTGCTGACATCCTGCGCTTCAGTTCACTACCTGCATACCTGGCTTGATTATTTTCAGTTTCACTACCTGCACACCTGGACAGCTCTAATTGTTTCTACTTGGACATTAACCCTTTTACTCCCACCACAGAACTCTTGTGCACATTTATATATTCCTGGACTTTTATTTACTGCCACTTTATATGTCTACTCAAGCACTTATTAAAAATCCTAGTTTTATTTTCAAATCTGCTTCTGTGATCACTGCTGCTACCACCCCGGGTCCACAAACAACCCAGAACATCACAATTAGAGATTAAGCTCCCTATATTTGTTGATTGGCTCCCGGAGTTTGGCCACGCTCCCTTTTTATTTATTTTTTGAAATATATCAACCCTAGGTCAGAGGCACACATGTAAAGGGGGGGGGTCTGAGGCACAGTTATGGGAGGGGGTCAGAGACACACTAGGTGAGGGATAAGGGCAAAGGAACAAATGGGAAGGTTCTGTGTGCCATTTTTTTTCTGCAGTGCAAGTAGGAGGAAAAAGATAATAAAGGAGAGGAGATGGTGGCAGGGAAACATGTGTGAGGACCCCTATGAGAGGGGGGCCAGGGGAAAATAACTTCTGTGCCCCCAAGTAAAAACGGTTCTGTACCTTCTACTACAAAGTTACTATGTCAGTGTCAGATAAGGGGGATTCAGTGCTTCTTAAGGGGCACATCCACTAGGCGACTATGAAATGAGAGCACGATTACGACATTGTAATCGTGCAGTCGTTTCACAGTCTGTGATGTGCCTACACTGAATGATCAGTCGTTCAGTGTAGGCACATCCATCATCCTCGTACATGCTCAACATGATGTTATCGTTAGGTTGACCAACATGTTCGGGCGATAATAGATGTCAAAAACGACCAGCAGGCACGCGCATCGCTGGTCATTTTTTACTTTAAACTGCCCAATTTGCAGATGATTAACAAGCAATTGAACGATAACGATGTCAGATTAATAGAAGCAACCGGCCGCTGGCCACACAATGGACTGAGTGAGGTGAGCTGGTTGCATGGAGGTGGGCACTGTAGGTACTCCGGGCACCATAGCAACTGCACTCCTTGCACCCACCAGAAGCTACACCCTTGGCTTCAACCAGTTTTAGGCTAACTGGATTTTGAAACAGCAATCGAAATGTAATGTATATAAATGTGGGGAATTGCACCTAGGCGGAGATAATAACTGTTCTATTATACATTTAATACGATGAAATAGGAACATATTTAGTACTGAGGTATAGTGTATGACAAAAAGCTGAGTAGTAGTACATAGTATCAGGCAGCAGCTGCAGACAAATAAAATATTGTGATGCAAACTGCAGAAAGAAGAATACATTCAAGGGATGTCAATAAAATTATTATATAGTCCAGTATTACCATTGTATAAGTCACTGTGTAGATCACATACTGCATATCACTGTAAGACAGACATATGAGAAATCCATGGGCATAACCTCATTCATAAAAGAAATGGAAGGGTTACATTGTAAAGTGATGTTAAAAAACATTTACTTTGGAAAACAGTTACCTTAGAAAAGACCTAATAAATGCTGTATGTATAAATATATTCAAAATCAACAAAAACATTTGTCTAATACACTTTCCATACCAAGGACCAAACAAACATAGGATCACCAATTACACCAGGGTAAGATCGAGTAGGGTAGGAAAGGATAGCATAAGATAGGGTAGGGTAGGATAGGATAGAGTAGGGTAGAATAGTGTGGTATAGGATAGGGTAGGGTAGGATAGGGTAGTATAGGATAGGGTAGGGTAGGATAGGGTAGAATAGGGTAGGATAGGATAAAATAGAGTAGGGTAGGATAGGATAGAGTAGGGTACAATAGGGTAATATATGATAAGGTAGGGTAGGATAGGTATGAGAGGGTAGGGTAGGATAGGATAGGGTAGGATAAGGTATAATAGGATAAGATAGGATAGGTTAGAATAGAGAAGGATAGGAAAGGGTAGGATAGAGTAGGGTAGGATATGGTAGGGTAGAATAGGATAGGGTAGGATATGATAGAGTAGGGTAGGGTAGGGTAGGATAGGATAGGGTAGGATAGGGTAGGATAGGGCAGTATAGGATAGGATAGGAAAAGATAGGGTAGTATAGGATAGGGTAGGGTAGGATAGGGTATGAGAGGGTAGGGTAGGATAGGGTAGGATAAGATAGGATAGGTTAGAATAGAGAAGGAAAGGAAAGGGTAGGATAGAGTATGGTAAAATAGGGTAGGGTAGAATAGGGTAGGGTAGTATATGATAGAGTAGGGTAGGGTAGGATAGGGTATTATAGGATAGGATAAGATAGGGTAGTATAGGATAAGGTAGGATAGGATAGGATAAGGTAGGATATGGTAGGGGAGGATTGGATAGGATAGGGTAGAATAGAGTAGGGTAGGATAGGGTAGGGTAGAATAGGATAGGATAAGGTAGGATATGGTAGGATAGGGTAGGATAGAGTAGGGTCAGATATAATAGGGTAGGGTAGGATAGGGTAGTATAGGCTAGGATAGGATAAGATAGGGTAGGGTAGGATAGGATAGCGTAGGGTAGAATAGGGTAGTATAGGATAGGGTTGGATAGGGTAGTATAGGATAGGGTAGGATCGGATAAGATAACATAGGATAAGTTAGAATAGGGTAGAATAGGATAGGATAAGGTAGGATATGGTAGGGTAGGGTAGGATTGGATAGGATAGGGTAGGATAGAGTAGGGTAGGATAGGGTAGGGTAGAATAGGATAGGATAAGGTAGGATATGGTAGGGTAGGGTAGGATTGGATAGGATAAGAAGTTCTTTACTGTGAGGGTGGTTTCATTGTAGACTTCATTATCACTAGTTGTTAATAGCAAATTCATTAATAGAATTTAACAATGGGTTTGGATGCTTTTCTTACAAGAAATGATGTCTGTAACTATAAAATTTATCCACACTACATTTTTGCATGCTTTCAGCTTTCTGGCATTACCCAAACATGACAGTACATTGTGCAGCTACTTTCAGGTCTAATTCCTTGATACACCTTAAGAGTAGCAAAAATGCAGCAGTGAACTGTACCTCCAATAGGCCCAGGTCACTGCACAAGCCAAATACTGTCACGTACCTGATTATCTGGCGAATGCTCTTATATTCACTCTGGGTCACATATTATTTGTTATAGTAAGTTTCACAAAATAATTATGATATACAGCAAGAAAATCTCCCTATGTCAATTGGAATACATTTGAACCATGTCAGCCCCAAGATTGCTTTACCTTATTATTAAGGTAATACTTGCATCACTGCGTTACAATGGTTAGAACCCCTTCATATTCTGGCCCCCCAGCTACTGCCAGAACACCGCTATTATACTCTGCCATTGCACAATATACTGTGCCATTGTATCCTTTAATTGTAGCCTACCACATCAGGAGCCTGATTATGCTTAGGCTGACTTCACTAGTCATATGTTTGGAGTTAGCTTCTGATGCAACCAGTAACTTTGAAATTAGTCAGGCATTTTGTTTGTAATGTTATACGTTTGTACTGTATGTGAGACATGGTATCCTGTACTTTAGCTACGCAGATACAGTTACAAATTACAATCCATTTGAGGATTATTGAAATCTTTATTTACAATGCATCTACATTTCCATGTATCTGACAGGGGAGTTTTATTGCTCTGCATTTCATAATATTTACTTGGAATTACATAATGTGTTGTATAATGCTTAGTTACATTATTGGAGAAAGTTTAACTATGAAACCTGTAACCTATTTTAAACAGATCCACCTCTTTGTTCTTTACATCTAGTAAGATAGTAAGTAATCAATTCTTCATGATATTTCAGCTCCATGGGACCCTTGGGATGTACACAACACGTTCAGTAGGACACATGGCAATTTATGGGGCATAAGTTACACATTTTTGTATAGAGTATGTGCAACAAAAATTGCGTCCATATCCAAATGCATCTACATCCAATTGTATCTCATTCCAGTTACATAAATCTAAGAAGCATTTCCAGAATATGTACATAACCCACCTGCGCACGCAGGGGGATTCCGAGTACCTAGAAACCCCCCTGCCCGCTGATCCATCCACGCAGCATAAGCTGCCCGCTGATCCATCCAAGGAGCTCAGGCAGGCTGTGTTTGTAATGTGCCGACTGCCTGCTTCCTGGATGCAAACAGGACGCTGTTATTTGCTCCAGCTAACAGGCACTTCAGGGTGCCGTAAGCCAGGAGAGCGGGGGCGGAGTGTATGGAGCCAGGCAACCAATGCGGGGGCAGCGCGTAGCGGTGTATATGTGGATGAAGTAAAGGGGTGGTCCGTTTTTGCACAAGACCACCCCTTAGAAGTGTGGACTGGACAGCGGGAAAGTGACCGACCCGCGGAAGCCAGTCAGGACTCAGGAGCGGGTCGCGATTGCGGATGCAGCCGGGGGCAGGGCGCCTCCTCAGCTCCCCTTCCCAGCGGTCCAGCCCGGTCTGACCACAGTGATCCTGGACCCTGCGGCAGCTGCATTGTAACAGCACCACCTGCTCGAGCTCTACTTGCTTGGAAAGGTAAGAAGCAGGCGTCCTATAAGTTAGTATATACAACCAGGTCACTGACAGTCTGTCCAGCTGTGATGAGACTACAAGTCCCAGCACACTTTGTCAACTGGAAATACAAGTATATACACTGTGTATGTGTATATATATATATATATATATATAATATATATATATATATATATATATATATACATATACATATACATATACACCGGTATATAGACAATTCATTTCTTGAAATTCCTCCTGTCCTATGAACTTGTTAATTTTATTATTTAGTCTGCTTGGTAATATATAGTTTATTTAGTGTGTATAGATACAGATTATATGTATATATATATATATATATATATACCAAAAAGTAAGAGGTGGCACTCAGACGACTATACAATAAATCCACACGGAGCCTGTATATGATCAACGTTTCAGAACTTTATGTTGTTCTTTCGAAAGAACAACATAAAGTTCTGAAACATTGATCATATACAGGCTCCGTGTGGATTTATTGTATAGTCGTCTGAGTGCCACCTCTTACTTTTTGGAATTGTTGCGGGTATCGTGGCTGATACACCACGAGGAAGGCACCGGACGCGGTTGTTTGCTCACACAGCCAGGGAGTGCCGGCTACCAATATTCTATATATATATATATATATATATATATATATCAGTGTCCCCGCCCTCTGTATCTCTGTAACTCCCCCTCAGTATCCCTGTGCTCGCTTTCCCTTTAACTCCCCCCACGTAGGGGGGTAATAAATGATGTTGGCCGGGTGAGGCACTTACTGTCTTCCACTCCCGATGTTCTGATAGCTGATGCAAGTATTTGTCTGACTCACATGTCAATGAGTGCGGGGGAGGGGGATATACTGTATATATAATAGATATATATTATAACGAGATTTAGTCGGCATCCCGGCGTGCTGGATTTTGGCGCAGTATTTATACCGTCGGCATCCCGCAGGTAAGTATCAGGGTGTTAGGGGGAGGTTGGGGTGCGGGGTTAGGGTTAGGCACTAGGGGGAGGGTTAGGTTTAAGTACCGGGTAGGGGGTGTTATGTTTAGGGTGCGGGGAGAGGGAAGTTAGACCTAGGCAATAGGGGGGAGGTTAGGAAAACACTTATCGTTGGTTCCTATGGGTGTTGGGATTCTGGCTGCTGGGATGCCGCTGTCGGTATTCTGACCAGCGGAATCACGACAGCCAGGATTTCATACCAAACCCTATTATAACACTTGAACTACACAATAAAGTGTATGCTGCAGGCTTATTCTGTTTAGACATCTTTCATTGATTCTGTAATGAAGTATTTGGAAACCCCCCTTTAAAAATCCTGCGTTGCCACTGTAACCTGTGGCTGTTCTTACAATTTTCAGTCCAGGGGCCTGCCTAGGCTGCAGCTCAGGTCAGCACCAGCCAGGACTCCATAATTATCAAGCACCTCCCCCCGGGGCTAACTGTCCGGCTTGTGATCAGCAGAGGAAAGGGCTTCCAATGTGAAGCCAGTGCCAGTGCATGGACTAGGGAACTTCTGGGGGTGGTGGATTTTACTGGGGGGGGGGCTGTAAATAACTCATAGAAGACAGCAAACATTCATTTACACTCTCATAGTCTCCTGGATTGTCTGATTGCAATCCCCCTTTTGCTGTTCTTCTTTTACCACACTTCCCTACATTGATTTTGAATGCAGCGCCTTAACTTATTTGCCATTCAAAACATTCTTCTACTGATTTTCTGCATTGTCAGACCTTGGCTTGGTTGTCTGTGCCTTACAGAAGTCAATATACTGTAACATACTTCTACTAACATACAAATGTATACAAACAAAATTGTATCAACAAACCTCTACTATAATCTCATGGTGTCTACACACTGGGCGATTAAAGTGGATGACTGAATGATAACGATATCGTTATCATTCAGTCGTTCACTTTATCGTCCATTTTTTTACCTAAATGATGAACGACGAACGATGCGCGTTCCCGCAGGTTGTTCGTCTTTATCGTTCATCATGCAAACATGCAGGCCAACCTGACGATATTGTCAGGTTGCTGCATGTTGGGGAATGGGGGAGAGAGCCCAGCGCTGAACGATATCGTTAATGATATTGTTCAGCGGGTGTGCTCAATTTCATGAATGACATTGAGCACACCCTGCCAGGGACGCACTAGACGATATCGCTCAGGCCACACTAAGCACTTCTCCCATTGAAATCTTGCTTGATCAATATGTAATCTGTGTCTCTTAATATCATGTATACGAGGAGCTTTCCAAAAGTTGGTGTCCTTCTGACCATGAATAACATAGAGATTAAAGATTAAATTACATTTATTTTTCCACATAGTCTCCATTTACTTCAATATACTTCTCCCATCGATGCTCCAACCTCAAGTCTAGTGATTGGTCCTCAAACCAGTCCTGTACAGCAGTGATGACATCGTCATCAGACTCAAATTCTTCCCACCATTGTGTTCCTTGAGCCTGAGTGTGAATGTCAGTAGGCATAATTTATTATTATTATTATTATTATTATTATTATTGTTATTCTTTATTTATATGGCGCCACAAGGGTTCCGCAGTGCCTTACAAAGTACATAAACAAATGCGCACACAAAAAACAAGTACACAGACAAATGAGCACACAAGAAAAACAGTTATTAACAGTACAACCAACATAGGACAAATACATGATTTATACATTGCTGCATAACACTTAAATAAGCAGCATGGTGTCAGCAACCAAGGGTTAGCTGCTGTTGTAAATTAAAGTAGGAGTAAGTGAGGGAGAAGCACATGAGGGAAGAGGGTCCTGCTCGTGAGAGCTTACATTCTAAAGAGGAGGGGGCAGACAAACAGAGGTGACACAGATGGGCTGGACTGTGTGGAAGGAACATGGAGTAGTGGGTTAGGATGACAGCTGGAAAGCTTTGAGGAAGAAAGGGGTCTTGAGAGCACATTTCAAGGTTAGAAGCCAAGAAGCAAAGTTAACATGGAATTTTGAGTTAAGGCCAGGTGGATGAGGAAAGGCAGCTACTCGAGGAAGTTGGAAAAGGCAACTGATACGAGCATTGAATGCAAATAATGAAGTAGAGAGTTTAGAAGGTAAGAGTTGGTGGGAGTGACCAGATGATAGAAGTACCCCAACACCAACACTGTGGCAACCTCCAGGCCAGGGATTGTGAAAGAATGTGAGGCTCCCAAAGGAGATAGCTGCAGGAGAAGTGGTGTCAGATGGGTAAGTCCAGGATTTGGTGATGGTTAGGAGATTGAAGGAGTTGAATATGAAGCCGTAATGGACAGGGACCAGTAGATTATAGACAGGACTGGCATTCCAGATGAGATAGGAGAGAGGGACAGAGTTGGGAGGAGAGAGAATAAGATTGTTAGGGTTGCTGTAGTGTGGGGTTGAGATTGATTTAGAGCAGGGGGATAAGGAGAGTGTGGGTACGTGGTGGGCTTCTGAGTGAGGAAGGGTGACAGCAGGTGGTGGGCAAAGTGGAGGTTTAGTGTGGTGTGGGTTGAGAAGAAGAGGTGTAACTTGGAGAAAAGGTAGGGTGCAGGACTTATGAGTTATGGGAGATGCGGTGGAGAGTACTAGATGGGATGAAGGAAGATAGAGGAGAAAGTGGAGGAGACTATGGATGGAGAAAAGAAATGGGAACTGGTGGTAGAGGAAAATATTATGTATGTGAGGAGGGGAGTAGAAGAAAAGAGAGACATTGCGTAGTTGAGGGATTGGGGGGGGAACAAAACAGCAGTAGTAGTGATGAGAGTGAGATACAGGAATAGTACAGTTAAAATGTCTAAAATTTAGATAAAAGGAAGAACAGTGTTAGTAGATGTAAAGGTACAACTACAAGAGTATATAATAAACAAAATGAGTTTAAAGCTGTTGAAGTTGCAGGACTTTAAATTAAGGATAAAGGATTCTTATAGATGAGAAGGTGTTTAAAAATGGTAGATACTACAGTGGTGTAGAGATAAATTGGCAGTGGTATAGGAATAATAAACAGTGTATGTCAAAAAAACATCAACCTGGTAGTTGCTTGCAATGCTGAAGCAGGCTGTTGGCATAAAGTGTGTTCAGGTTATAATGAAAGCTGGTGGCTGAGTTGCAGGGTATCCAGAAGCTCATGAGATCCTTTTCAAGTTGTAAAGAGTTCTTTTTTAAATGTTGTCCTCCTGTCTTCCTCCTGTTTAACTCTTGTCTAACTCTTTAAATTATGCTGTGCATATAATACCACTTAGAAAAATAAAACACTTTGAAATAAAAACCTACTGTATGCAGCCTTAAACAGGCCTGCAGCCTGAAACCTACTGAGTATATTGTGAAGCATACATGTGTAGTCACTGATTACACTCCAACCCCCAATAACCTCACCCACACCAAATACAAGTCATAAAATTCTAATACAAACAAAGAGACCCTAAACAGCATCCCATGTATCTAGAAGTTAAAAAAATAGTTAAATTGCAAGACCTTAAGTCACTCTGGTTTTTGCAGATAATAATTAATAAAATACCTATAAAATCAGTATAATCATACAGCAATGGTATTTCTATGTCAGATGACTGGTCCCAATAGATTACCTATAAAATCAGTATAATCATACAGCAATGGTATTTCTATATCAGATGACTGGTCCCAATAGATTACCTATAAAATCAGTATAATCATACAGCAATGGTATTTCTATGTCAGATGACTGGTCCCAATAGATTACCTGCAGATATTTAATGACAGCTCAAATTTCAGTTTTATACATTTTTCAGTTTTCTCCATTTTTCAGTATTCTCCATTTTTCAACTTTTAGTGATGTTGTTCCCAACTTTTAGTGATGTTGTCCCAACTTTTAGTGATGTTGTCCCAACTTTTAGTGATGTTGTTTTGTTTATTATTCAATATCTGCAAAAATAAAATAATTGTGCTTTAATTTACCACAGTTTTCTACTAAGACCTCTAATAAATACATACATACATACAGAAAATCAATCGGAGGAAACATCTACATCTATGTCAGGAAACAGACTTTTGGAACTTATAGCCTCTATAGATAATAAGTTTGCAAGCAGGACCCTCCTACCTATGCTTATTAATGCCAAGCCTTGTGTTTCTATAGTGTTTCTTCCCAAGTGTAAAACATTATGGAGTACTGTATGCTGGCACTGCATAGCAAATGCTAATATTACTAATAATAATAATAATAATAATAATAATAATAATAATAATAATAACAGTAACCCACACATGAGCAGAATAGCAGAGGCAGGGCCACAAGTAAATATGTATTGATGCCCCTACATTTTTAACCCCATGATTACCAGATATCCCAGTGCCCATTATACTTACTTTGTAACACAATTGCATTGTCCAATTAGGAATATATTAACCCTTCACATTTTATATATGAAAATTGTATTTGTGTGTAATCATCGTTTAAAGTTGAAACTCTTGAAATTACATTGTGTTTCCAACTTCCTGATAGTTATTACGGCAATCATGTGAGATGGCTGTTGGCCATGGCAGCATGAGACAGCAAAGAACATAAATATTAACTTTTACACATTCATTGTAAATGTCATGTGCAGCACACAGTCAGCCCTACATAATGAGCACTAGTACTGACTGGTTTATATAAGATTTGGATTATTCACCAGCTTTGGTTCATCTTGACAAAAACTTCTATATTACTGTTTCTCTTCCATTCAAGCAGTGATATAGTAGTTATCAGTGTGAGAAACAGATAGGAAACGTCACAAATATTCATATTCTCATAACAAAGCCAGCACTACTGAAACAAATACAGCATTTGCCCAGGCACAATATACAAAGTGTCATTTTACTAAGCATAATATTCTGCTCTTACTAGTTTACTTTGCTTATGGTATGAGCCTTATTTACCAAACGCACACAGCTAGCAAAGCGGGCATGGATACTTTCCTTTATTTTCATAGGTACTGCTAGATTCCCACTAAAGCACATAGGATTGAAACATGGAACATGAAACACATTAAACATTTGTTTAGGTTTGCATTAAGCGATGAGATCTGTTGGGCATGCTGGGTGGTTAATAAAATGAGATAGAGAGGAGGAAGGGCCCATTTATAAGGGGTTCCTTGCTTTATGCAAGGGTGCACAGTAGTTTTAAATCTACAAAACATTTGATTTTTGCATCAGCTAAGAAATAGTGGACTATTACTCCATATACATTTGCACCTCTAAGTTACACCTAGAGTAGAGCACAAGTTCTCAAACTCGGTCCTCATTTTTGGAAAAAAAATTCAAATTCAAACAATACTTATGCATTGTAATCCCCTTATGGACCCTTCATGCCCCAGACAGACACTATGTTGAAATTTAACTGTATGTTCCCAATATGCTTTCTAAATAACAGTTTTTATAACAATGTATGATTACAGATCATAGAAGGATAATGATATGTAATTACTATGTCTACATTCGGATAGTCGACATACTGAAGGTTGAACTAGTATGCCACACCTGGAGTAACAGCTTGTTGTCTTCATTTCAGTTTAGCTACACATTTTATGTTATCCAGAAATAAATATTCATAAGATTTATTTGAATTATATAATAAAAAAATATCCAAATTCTAAGGCTATGATTGTTGAGAGTACGCACAACATCAAGTATAGTCAAGGTGCACAACAAGTATAGTCAAGGTGCGGCACTCCAAGCATCGGCAGGTGTATAGTCAACGTTTCAATTATTACCAGTTACCAGTTATTTATATAGTGCACACACATATTCCGCAGCACGTTACAGAGAATATTTGGCCATCGCATCAGTCCCTGCCCCAGTGGAACTTACAATCTATATTCCCTATCACATGCACACACACTTGCACACTAGGGTTATTTTTTTGGAGGGGAGCCAATTAACCTACCAGTATATTTTTTTTGGAGTGTGAGAGGAAACCGGAGTACCCAGAGGAAACCCACACAAGGACAGGGAGAATATACAAACTCCACACAGGTAAGGCCTTGGTGGGAATTGAACCCATGACCTCAGTGTTGTGAGGCAGTAATGCTAACCATTACACAGTCTGTGCTGCCCTGCCCTTTTAATACATTGGCATTTTAATCAGGACACCAAATGCCAATGTATTAAAAAGACATTGAAACGTGGATTATACACCAGCTGTCTGTGAGCTTTTTGAAAGATGCTTGGAGTACCGCACCTTGACTATATTTTGTCTATCTTACTCGTGGGAGCAACCAGCTAAGTTATTTTTTTTATTACAAGGAGTGCCAGACATTGTGTCTATTTATACATACATATGTGGCAGCAGCACTCTCACAGTAATGCAATTAGTAAAGTCCGGTTAAAGATAACCTGTAAAGTTTACTTAAAGTAGTAGAGTAAACTTTACAGGTTATCTTTAACAGGACTTTACTATTTGCATTACTGTGAAAGTGCCGCTGCCACCTTTTCATGTCCATTTATTTTTTATTTAAATATGTATTTTATATATAAAGTATATACACTACCGTTCAAAAGTTTGGGGTCACCCAGACAATTTTGTGTTTTACATGAAAACTGACTTTTATTTATCAAATGAGTTGCAAAATTAATAGAACATATAGTCAAGACATTGGCAAGGTTAGAAATAATGATTTTTTTTTTTTTTTAAATAATAATTTTGTCCTTCAAACTTTGTTTCCGTCAAAGAAAGCTCCTTTTGCAGCAATTACAGCATTGCAGACCACTGGCATTCTAGCTGTTAGTTTGTTGAGGTAATCTGAAGAAATTTCACCCCACGCTTCCAGAAGTACCTCCCACAAGTTGGATTGGCTTGATGGGCACTTCTTGTGTACCATACGGTCAAGCTGCTCACACAACAGCTCAATGGGGTTGAGATCTGGTGACTGCGCTGGCCACTCCATTACAGACAAAATACCAGCTGCCTACTTCTTCCCTAAATAGTTCTTGCATAATTTGGAGGTGTGCTTTGGGTCATTGTCCTGTTGGAGGAGGAAATTGGCTCCAATCAAGCGCTGTCCACAGGGTATGGCATGGCGTTGCAAAATGGAGTGATAGCCTTCCTTATTCAAAATCCATTTTACATATCTCCCACTTTACCAACACCAAAGCAGGCCCAGACCATCACATTACCTCCACAATGGTTGACAGATGGCGTCAGGCACTCTTCTAGCATCTTTTCACTTGTTCTGCGTTTCACAAATGTTCTTCTGTGTGATCCAAACACCTCAAACTTCGAGTTGTCTGTCCACAACACTTTTTTCCAATCTTCCTCTGTCCAATGTCTGTGTTCTTTTGCCCATATTAATCTTTTCCTTTTATTGGCCAGTCTCAGATATGGCTTATCTTTGCCAATCTGCCTAGAAGGCCAGCATCCTGGAGTCGCCTCTTCACTGTAGACGTTGACACTGGCACTTTGCGGGTACCATTTAAACTAGAGACTCTAATGTACTTGTCTTCTTGCACAGTTGTGCACCGGAGCCTTCCACTTCTCTTTCTACTCTGGTTAGAGCCTGTTTGTGCTGTTCTCTGAAGGGAGTAGTACACACCGTTGTAGGAAATGTTCAATTTCTTGGCAATTTCTCGCATGGAATAGCCTTCATTTCTAAGAACAAGATTAGACTGTCGAGTTTCACATGAAAGTTCTCTGCCCATTTGGAGAGTATAATCAAACCCACAAATGCGATGCTCCAAATGCTCAACTAGCTCAAAGGAAGGCCAGTTTTATAGCTTCTCTAACAAGCAAACCTGTTTTCAGCTGTGCTAACATAATTGCACAAGGGTTTTCAAATCATCCATTAGTCTTCTAACGCGTTTAGCAAACACAATGTACCATTAGAACATTGGAGTGATGGTTGCTGGAAATGGGCCTCTGTACACCTATGTAGATTTTCCTTTAAAAACCAGATGTTTTCAGCTAGTATAGTCATTTACCACATTAACAATGTATAGAGTGTATTTCTGATTAATTTAATGTTATCAGTGCTTTTCTTTAAAAAAATAAGGAAATTTCTAAGTGACCCCAAACTTTTGAATGGTAGTATATATTCATATATATATATATATATATATATATATATATACATACACAGATGCAAGTATATTACTCTTCCAATTTATTAGATGTCTGGGTGCCCTCCTACATGTATTAGTGAAAACCTTGCACTAACACAGAAATTGGGTCCATCGGTGGCACTCACAGGACTTATACAATGTGTCAATAAATCAAGAGACACAACTCCGATAGCAGATTAATGTTTCAGTTGTTATTTCAATTTACGTCAGAGTCTGAATGTGATGAAAGTTTTGTGTCACCGATGGACCCACTATCTCTCTCTCTCTCTCTCTCTCTCTCTCTCTCTATATATATATATATATATATATATATAATATATATGTATTGATGATACTGGATCAGAACCTCTATATACCCCTGCCTATACCTTCTAATATCCTACCTATAAACCTCTAAGGATGACGCTAATTTGCGTACGCAGTCATACAGTAAATAAAGACTTAAGACCTGGAATCTGTGGTTCCAAAGCACAAGTATAATTCAGGTAAAAGTACAGTCAGTTACACGCTATTGATCCAGACACAATTCGGCACAAAGGAATTATACAGACCCAAGTACAGTATACATACGCAGCACATTCTGGTCCAGATGTTAGGCATCAGCAAGAAACCCCTCAGTCAGCATTCAGCAAGAAGACTGAAAACCCAGTGCTTGAGAACACATATTTATACCCCCCCAGAATAGACAGGACAATAGAGAAGTATCTTGCTTATGCCATTGGTTCACAGGGGGGAAGCATCTGTTACAGAGCGTTTAACAGGCTGGTTCAAATAGACTCATCCCAGCCTCTGACAACTGGGGGTCTCTGCCCTCCCACCCCATGCAATCATCCTAACAGTTGTTCATATAATATACATTTTGTTGCTTGAAGTCTCTGCGGTCCATGAGTTGAGAATGCATGATGCGATCTCCACACCGATAATACCGGAATTCTGTTGAAAGAGTATGCATCAATACGAAACCAAACATGGCTTTCTTAGCATGTATAAAACCTTAGTTATCAAATATCTTAATTTCACAGCATTTATACTAACTGAACAAACTTAAATCTTATACCTTAAAGCTTATTAAACCTTTTATGTGGATATGTAATGTGTGAGTATGTGGGGTTTGATATAAAGATGCTAGTTAACTTGGGGCAGATGCGTGCGCATGAAGCTTATAAAGCAGTGTTTTCACACAAGGTCTTATGCATTCGCTAATATGCGACTAGTTAACAGTGCAATTGTGTGTATTAATGTGTGTATGAGGAATGGTGCACTTAAATCTCACTTACTAAGTGAACACCTAGCAGTGTTGAATGCTGAGCCTTATAGTTCCACATGCCCCTTCTCTCAGCATCCCCACCTTTCCCAGGCTCAAAAGAAAAACCCTTTATTCTCCCAGACTCTTGTGTGGATGCAAATTAGCCCAGCTACAAGAACCAAACCTAAGACAACACTCATGGCTTTGAAGTTATTTCATTGCAGGAAGCCTGCTAACGTAATGTGTGTATTCTAGCCGGGCCACCTGGAGTGAGAGCAGACGTTATCCAGGAAGCTTATCTACACAAGCTAGTTGTACCATGGCCATTTGCTCTGTTCAGCAAATGCAATCCAATTTTGACATACTGTAAAGCCATTTCTGAAATATATCCTTTATAATACGTAAAGTCATGAAATGGGCTTTTGGTGAATTGCCGTAACTTATGGCGATGGTCACAGATGCATTCGCATGATGCTAATAGTATTATCGCCACATGTACTAAAGTGTGAGTTTATCTAAAATGGCGCTTAGGCGGCCATTCGCAAAATGGCGTCTTGCGGCCAGTCGCAAGATGGCGTCGCTACGATTCAATTTTAAACTGATCTTGTCTCAGCCAATAATCCAGTTTCGACATGTAACACTGATATGCAGAATGAATTATATCTACTCAATATCCACAATTTAGATTCTAGAATTCACAATCTGCTGTATTAAAAACAACAAAAATGTGTGAGGGATGTGAAGAGGTAAGACAACATATAAGACAATATAAAAAAACACCAATTCAGCCTGTAAGTAATATTTGGCAGACAATTATTAATTTTACACTAGTTTCGTCAAGTAAATCCAATATGCAATTAATATCACGTATCGGTGGGAATCCTATAAATACTGTATTCAATTGCACCACAGAGAAAATGTATTTAAATACAGAAATTGTCAGCCACTGTAACACAATTCTCTTATTTACTTAAATGCACAAGTCTAAAGCATTTCCACACATATGTAATTTGATCAGCAGGTGGGCATTTATATATATTGTGTCCATTGGTAAGAATCACAGGTAACAGCTGTTGTTGAATGTATTAATGGATCACATTTTTATCAAATGTATGGTGCCCTCAGAGAATATGTTATTTCCTATATATCCACTTGATTATAAGGTGGGGGAACCACCAACATCATATCATGTGAAATAAAGATGATATGTCCAATATTATCCTAATTATTGGTAAATGCGGAGGGATAGGGAAGAATAAAGACTGAGGGCCTGATTCAGAGCCGGACGCAATTTGCGCTCGCTCGTTCAGAAAAAGGGGCTGGCTATTTAAATTGAGCGCTTGCTCTTTGCGGTCTGTTGACGCCTCTATGTCTGAGCGAGCGAACGAAATATACGCTCACTATTTTGTAAACACGCCCCCTGGCCGTTCACATCATACGTCATCTCCGCTATTTATTAGATTAATCGAGTACATCGAAAGGTGTCAGAACTGCTCGCAGTGCTTGTGGTTGGATTTTCCTACCGCAATCATGCGAACAGTTCAGGCTAAGAGACAACCAAGTGACGTGGTCGATGACGCTGCTTTGTTAATTATGCACACCCTTAAAACGCCCGTTTTGACCGTTTGGCACGCCTGCGTTCGGATCTCCACTCCCCATTTTCAAGCACCTTCCCCTGTTACCACCCACAAACGCCTCATCCTGTCACTCAAATTAGCAGGCACTCGCTATTTTGCGAGCACTCGATTTCCGACCGCAATGACTGGTTGGCACATGCGCATTACAACCCATACGCATGCTTAGATGTGCGAACATTGCTCGGCGTGAATGAGCGGCCGCTTACGAGCGGCTCTGAATCAGGCCCTGAGTGCTTATGAGTCGCTGACTGCTGCTGCCTTAAGCTGGCCACACACTAGACCAACTTACATCCAACCAGCCAACTTGTTGATTGGTTGGAATGAAAATCTGGTAATGTAAATGATGATCAGCACTTTGCTCCTAAATGCCAGAAAACAGATGAAAATGGTCGTTCAGACAAGTTTGTTAAATGTTTGATCTAAACTATTTGTTCAAACAACAGTTTTGGTCCGTTGTCCAGCGTTTGGGAGCAAATTGCTGATTGTATTCCTTACCAGATTTTCATTCCAACCAATCAACTAGTTGGCTGGTTGGACAGATAATCTTTAGATGTGTGGCCAGCTTTAGTCATCCCTAAGTATAGGACGAAAGTGAGCGGGTAGTCACAATGACTCAGTGAAATAGAGATCTAGAAAATATTGCATTTTTTGTCAGAGATGCCTGTTGTGAATACAGAGAATATACTAGTTTTAGTATATGCACTGAATTTTATGGTGGGAATTTCCCAACAACGCATATGATATAGTGCAGTTGTTATAAGTTACAATTTTAACCAAAGGTAAGTATAAAGGATAGGGTATATGAAAACTGAGTACTGACGAGTCGCTGACTGCTGCTGCCTCCGTCTTACCTGAGTATTGGATGGAGGTGAGCAGGTAGGCACAATGGCTCAGTGAAAAAAGAGAAAGTGTGCTTTTGTCACCTAGGGTGCCCTTACAGGTCCCCAATAACATACATTGGAATATGCACATCATAAATCACAATTGATCGCATTATTGGTGAATATAAAAGGATAGTAAAATAAAGACTGAGTGCTTACAAGTTGTTCACCACTACTACCTTTGTTTCACATGTGCATTGGATGGAGTTGAGCAGGTGAGTACAGTGGCTCAGAGAAATTAAGTGTAGAAAAGATAAAAGATTTGCATCTGCTGTCAGGGGTGTCGTTGGTGTGAAGTCCCAATGCTGCTGCAGTGGGAGGACAAACACAACGGTGTGCCTGATGAGAGTGCAAATTGAAGTAGAAGGGATACCTTGTTACATAGTGTTCCAGGAACAGCGGCTGTGCTTGGCGAGTGGAGAGCCCCAGACTGCTATTGGGGTCTCCAGGTCCGGGATGCACGTTTCACCCATATAGGCTTGTTCACGGAACAGCTTACAATAGACTCCAAATTTGCCTCTGTAATATCTGGGGTTGGGACCAATCACCGGGTTGCTGTCTATGAGAGGTGTGCGGGCAAGCCAATCCTCTGTGTCTAAGGTCTGCACATTGCTGCTAAGGCCCGTATTCAATTAGAGGCGAAAAGTAGGAAAGGTTTCGCCTGTCCAAGTTTCCGCCTCCTTCGCCTGTTTCAGAGGCAAAAACTTTTTGTGCGCATCCCCACTTTTCACCCTATACAATTCCTAAACACGCGAAAACGAAAAGCGGCGAATGCGGAACAGGCGGAAAGTACTGTCAGAAGTAGGGAAAACAGTCTGTACCCCCAAAAAAGATGCAGTAACATAGGGAATCAATGTAGATGTATACTAATAGCCGTAATAAAAGTGTTTGGGGTACTTAAGTAGTTTAAATTACTTCTTATTAGCGTCTTTGCAAAAGTGGTGAAGAATGGCATAAAGCTGTATTTTTGGGTGAAAATAAGTAATCCAGTCAGATTTGGGGTACTTGAAAATGGGTGCTAGCATATTTTAATGTTTCTAAAGTGATCTTTTAAAAAAAATTCAAAAACTTACCTGATACATGCACCTGCAATCCCCAAAACACTTGACCCATCCTTGCATACCCCAAGAAGTCTATTTCACTAGTTTTTATGCTTGTCCCCCCACTTTTTACTTTTTCACCCCCAAAAATGAAAGTACGTTTTTGGGGTGTTCTTAGGTTTTTGGGCTTTTTTTTTGCAAGATTTGGCCTTTGAGGGACTGCGTTAAGGGTTCTGGGTCATTTCACCTAGTTTGCACCCCAAAATAAAGATTATGCACTTCTTTTCACCTGCTAGTCTTAGGAGAAACTTTTTCGCCTATTACATTGCATTCAATTTCCGCTTAGGTGAATTATATCTAGAATTGAATTTGGAAATAAGTTCTGACCAGGCGAAAAGCGGCAATAGGCGAAACTTTTTCGCCGATTACAGCTTTTCGTCTCTAATTGAATACGGCCCTTAGTCTGATTGACAAACGTACAGCCCAATCTACTTGTATCAGGCAATTCCAGTCTGGTATTGTTCACATGAACTAAATAATGTTGCTCTAGCTAATATTGCCGTTTAACTAGTCCTACTGATATTCATTCTGATTATAAAGCTACTTGTTTATTATGTAGCTGATTTAGACATAAGTTCAGTTTCTTATATCTTCATTGGTTTCGATTATTGGGTATTTAGTCATGGTAATATTAATTCTTGCAATTATTGTGCTATATTATTGTTTAACTATAGGATCCTATAGTAGAGCCTTCCTTTTTATGTTTACATAATTTTTAAATCTGATTACAATTAATTAACCATGTCTCCCTATTGTTATAGATGAATGTGTTCACTGTGTCAATCCCGATCTGATGGGCCAGTAGTTTATTGTATATAAATGGACCAGGTTACTGTGCATTATATTAATAAACTTGATTAAGTAAAATCTCACAATTTTTAATGTATCGTTGTGTATTTTTTTTGTTCCATGTGTCTGTATTAGTCACTTTCGTGATGTCCAGGTTTCATTTCTGACTAGGACTGGTATCTTAATGTGCTTATTTATAATAGCCCACCAAAGTGGGTGTATTTTCAGACTGATGGGCTGAGTGACATAAATACAATAATCGTAATCTACTTAAGAATTATTTTGGTATGTTACATCAAGAGTTTCATCTAAGCCTGTCTCACAGCATATTAATATGAGTTATTGGCTGTTTTGCTGATTATAACGGCAGCTGGCGGGGTGTTTCTTAAAATGGTAATGTGGTCCAAAGGGAGGAATATTTATTCTAGTGCATCAGGTATTTTTGGTTACTTTAATAGCAAGAAAGTTATAATAGTTGCAATTGGTTGCAATTGGTATTGATTCATTTTTAATTGATCGACATCGAATAGATCAATGGGCGTATTCATTGTTACAATATAGATTTACTAAGCTTGGTATGGATCCTTATATAAAAGGTTTTTTGGTTAGAAAAAATGTTGTACTGCATAGTCACCATGTTTATTGTGGGGGAGGAGGAGAAGCAGAGAATATGTATATAAAAAATGTTTACCTGATCGGGTACATATAGAGGTTGATAACCTATAAATACATAATATAACTTAGTTATTGTAGGTTATAGTTATAGTGTAAGGTGAATAATTGTGTGAAAATGAAAAGCAAGAAAAAACAGAAAGAAGTGGACACATTATGTATTATATTGTCACTTACATGATGTGGTTGAATTGTGCTTGAATAATTGAAAGTTATAAAGCTGGGTGAATTGTGAATGTGCTGTGGGGATCGATATGAATGACCACTGGACCTATGCCCGGCGGTTCAAATCCCGACACTGCAACACCGACAGGAGTGAAAATCCTGATCAGTAAGTATTATAACTAAACCTATCCCTTTCCCCCCCTAACTTTAATCCTCCCTTAGGGGTGCCTAACCCTAACCTCCCCCCTAGTGCCTAACCCTAACCCCCCCTGTAAGTGCTTACACCTAACCCCCCCATCCCCGTAGCCTAAACCTAAGTCTCCCAGGGGGGTGCCTAACCTTAACCTCTCCCCCGGGGGTGCCTAACCCCCCTTTCTCTAGCCTAACCCTAACCCACCCGGGGGATGCCTAACCCTAAGTCCCCCCGGGAGCCCTGAAATGCAATCCTCGCCCTGTCCGCGCCCGCCGCCCGGCTTACCTTAGTTTGGTATGCCGGGCGTCGGGCTCCCGGCGTAGGGATAATGATAAGCATTGGAATTTCGACGCCTATCATTAGTCCCCTGTCAGGATTATACAGTCGGGAAGCCGGCGGTTGGCATTTAGACCGTTGGCTTCCTGACTGCATCCCGTGCTATGCACGTGATGATTAAGTGCATTAATTAGGAAAACAAAAAATGCATTGTGCATAAGTGTGTGATAATACCTAATAATACAAGTTAGATATGAAAAAGTGTTTATATGTATGTATAAGCATATCTTTAAATGTGAATACAATGAATATAGTAAGTTCCATAAACTGGAAAGTTGTATTGCGATCCTATTTCTTTTACTAAAAAGTTTGATTATATATAAATAAGAACTAGTGTTATGAATTATTTCCGATTGAGAAATGTTCCAAAATATATAAATTCATTTAATCCTTGTGGACTGTGTTTAGATTAAATGTCCATAGACTTTCTTTTTTTAGTAATTAATTCGTAATGTCCCCTCCCCTAATCTCCAAAGAGATCTTTTCTAAACCATATGCTTTTCCTGATACCAATTCCTGATATGAACCATTGTGGTACTTATTGAAGTGTCTGGCAACTGAGGTGATTTTTTTGAATTTTTGAAGATCTGTTTTGGCAACATGTTCAAAAATACATTGCTTTAATGGTCTTTTGGTCATGCCTACATATTTTAGGAGGCATGGACATTCCAAACGGTAGATGACAATTGATGGATTGTTGGATCTTGTGTGATTTCCCATATCTGTCTATTACTGTTTCTTTTTTTGTCATGTTTACAATGTCCACATGGGAACAAACCTTTCTGTATATGCCTTTTGCGCTGAGTTTTGGTAAAATGGCTCTGTATTAGCATGTCATTCAAATTAGTAGCTCTTCTTGAACTAATCAGAACTGAAGCCTCTAGATGTTGTTTCAAATCCTTGTCCAACATCAGGATGGACCAATGTTTTTGCAGTATTGATTTGAGGGTTTTCCACTCATTGCTGTAGTTATGTATAAATCGAATGGTGTTTTTGTTGGACTTTCTCAAATTTTTGGGAAAGTTTAAAGTATCCCTATCTTGTTTTGAAATTATGTAGCTAACATATTTGAGAGTTTACTGTATCCTCTTTTTATGAGTCTATTAGTAAGTTCATCACTGTCACACCTGAGACTGGAGTAGGAGACGTAGAGGGCCTAGGTTGTGGGAGGAAGCGGAGACGAGGGGCCTGGATATATGTTCTCCTCATCCACAGGTCTTGAGTGTTGGCGAGACCTGGGCAAAGGTGCGGAATCTAACCCACAGGATGGTGTTCGCCAGTGACCCCCCCAATTGGTATTTGGGCTTAGCCCGTGAGCAGGTCGTGGTCCTTTGACCAGGTACCCAAGCCCTGCGGGAATAGAGACACAACACCCGTGGCCCTGAGAGGTGCCTAGATAGGCACTAGCAATACCCTAACCGTACAATAACTATATCTTGACACGTAGATCAAATATCAATAAGAAGTGGAGACTCACGGTTACCTGAGAAATCACCAGAGATAGCAGGCACACAGGTAGGGATGGTGTACACTGCTGCACGGATATTCAACAGAGACGGGAGGCACACAGGTAGAGATGGTATTCACTGCTGCACGGATATTCACCAGAGACGGGAGGCACACAGGTGGAGATGGTATACACTGCTGCGCGGATATTCACCAGAGACGGGAGGCACACAGGTGGAGATGGTATACACTGCTGCACGGATATTCACCAGAGACGGGAGGCACACAGGTAGAGATGGTATACACTGCTGCACGGATATTCACCAGAGACAGGAGGCACACAGGTAGAGATGGTATACACTCTGCTGCACGGATGTTACTAGAGACGGGAGGCACACAGGTAGAGATGATAACACAGCTGCTGTAAGGAAGGTTAGGAACCTGGACCGGGAACTCACTAAAGCACGCTATGAGACAACCGTTGTTCAGGCAACTTCCTGTAACCTGTGGAACAGTTATATACCCAGGGGAACCCTTTGATAGATGCACAGCATCAGCTGATCACTCACCTATCCTGGAAAGAAGATACTGTCACATGGGCCGACTGTCATGGCGGCGCCCATGTCCGGAATTGCGATGCCAGACACCAGCCCACCAGGAAGCCACTGCATGCGGGGAGAATACTCAGCTTCTCCCCCGCCGCCGCGCCAGCTGCCCGACCACCCAGGATGACAGGAGAAGCCGGCTGCGCGGCAAGCGGGAGCCGATCCCCGGCTGAGCCCTGACAGTACCCCCCCCTTTCAGGGTGGGCACTGAACACCCATCAGGCTTATCTGGAAATCTCCTATGAAAACTCTGGATTAGTTGCGGAGCGTGCACATCAGAGGCTTTGATCCAGGCCCTTTCCTCAGGGCCGTAGCCCTTCCAATCAATGAGATATTGAAGGGAGTTAAACCTGTGCGGAGAATCTAGGATCCTCTCCACCTCAAATTCAGTGCCTTGTAACGTCTTAACTTGAGGTCATTTAGGAGAACAATTCTGAAAACGATTGAGCACCAGAGGTCATAAAAGAGAAACGTGAAAAGTGTTTGAAATCTTCATTTGAGGAGGAAGTTCCAATTTATAAAAGTTACTGGACTGATTACCTTAAGGACACGATATGGCCCAATAAAACGTGGGGCGAGTTTCATGGACGGTACTCTTAACCGAATATTCTCAATAGTCTCTCAATAGTCTCAAGAGAATTGTCTCAACAGTGGAACGGCCAAACGTCTCCTGTCCGCAAATTTCTTGTAATTTTTTGAAGATTGCTTTAATGATTTATGAATTTTACTCCACAAAATTGAAAAGGATTGTATATCTTGGTTCACAGCCGGAACATCCATAGATGGAAGCTTTTGGAAATCTGGAACTCGTGGGTGTCTACCAAAAACCGTAAAAAAAGGAGTGGATTTAGAGGAAGAATGGTATTTAAAATTATGAGAAAACTCTGCCCAGGGTAGGAGGTCCACCCAATCATCCTGGGAAGATGACACAAAGAGCCTAATGAAGGTCTCCAGCTCTTGATTGACCCTTTCCGTTTGACCATTCAACTGTGGGTGGAAGGCCGAGGAAAAGTTCAGTTTGATTCCACAAGTATTACATAGGGCTCTCCAGAATTTGGCTATAAATTGAACGCCTCGATCAGAGACTATTTCCTTTGGGAGACCGTGTAATCTGAAGATGTCTCGAATAAAAATTTTTAGCTAATTGAGGGGCTGAAGGAAGGCCAACCAGCGGGATAAAATGTGCCATTTTAGAAAAGCGATCCACGACCACCCATACTATGTTATGCCCTTTGCACTGAGGTAATTCAGAAATGAAATCCATTGAGATGTGGGTCCATGGAGCAGCTGGAATAGATAAGGGACGTAGAGGACCAACCACCTTTCTACGTGGAGTCTTATGTTGGGCGCATTTAATACAGGACAGGACAAACTCCATGACATCCTTCTTCATGGTAGGCCACCAGTAAGATCGAAGTAAGAACTGGTAGGTTTTGGTGATTCCAGTGTGACCTGCGAACAAGGATGCATGAGCCCAAACCAGTAGTTTTTTGCGTAAATTAGGAGGTACAAAATTTTTTCCAGGTGGTAGAGACACTACTTTAGTAGGAGCAAACACAATTGGGTTCAAAATGGGACGAACTTGAGAACACTCCTCCTCCTCCTCCAACTTAGTCATAAAAGAGCGAGATAATGCATCGGCTTTTTTGTTCAACACACCTGGACGAAACTGAAGTTTTAAATTAAACCTAGAAAAGAAAAGTGACCATCGTGCCTGCCTGGCATTCAACTGGTGTGCAGTTTGCAGATAGATCAGATTCTTATGGTCTGTAATAATCGTGACAGGAAATTTAGCCCCTTTAAGAAGATACCGCCATTCCTCCAAGGCCAAACGCATAGTTAAAAATTCTTGGTCGCCTATAATTCCTTTCTGCAGGAGAAAATTTACAGAAGAAAAATCCACAGGGATGAGTCTTCCCATCTTCAGCAGTCTGAGATAATACCGCCCCTACTCCAACAGAGGATGCATCCACCTCCACAATGAACGGTTTGTCTATTCGAGGCTGGCAGAGGATTGGAGCTCTAGAAAAGGCTTTTTTTAGGTTTTGAAAGGCTTGTACTGCTGGTACAGACCATTTAGAAGGATTGGCTCCTTTCCTTGTGAGGGAGGTAGTGGGTGCTACCAGTGTAGAAAAATGTGGAATAAATCTCCTATAATAGTTCGCGAATCCTAAGAAACGCTGAGTACCTTTTAAAGAAGTAGGCAGGGGCCACTCCGAGATTGCTTTTAGTTTATCAGGATCCATCTGGAGACTCCTCCCGGAGATTATATGACCCAAAAAAGGTACCGAAGTTTGATTAAACATACATTTGGATAGTTTTCCAAAGAGATGATGAGGACGAAGGCGAGACAATACCTCCCATACATGAAGACGATGGCTCTGTAAATCTCTGGAAAAAATTAAGATGTCATCGAGATAAATCACAACAAATTTATGAAGAATATCCCGGAAGACCTCGTTGACATAACCTTGAAAAATAGCTGGTGCATTGCAAAGACCGAAGGGCATTACAAGGTACTCGAAGTGCCCGTCTCTGGTATTGAACGCGGTCTTCCACTCATCCCCCGCTTTAATTCGAATCAAGTTATACGCGCCACGTAGATCCAGCTTGGTTAAGGAACTGAGCCCCTTGGACTTTGTCAAAAAGTTCTGAAATTACAGGTAAGGGGTACCGATTCTTTATGGTGATCTGATTTAAGCCTCGCTAATCTATGCAAGGACGGAGTCCTCCATCCTTTTTCCCTACAAAAAAGAAACCTGCCCCTGCAGGAGAAGAAGAGGGCCGAATGAACCCTTTAGCAAGGTTTTCCTTAATGTATTCTACCATGGCCGCGGTCTCTGGCACGGACAAGGGGTAAACACGTGGAGGACTTTTCCCGGCAAGTAAATCAATAGCGCAATCCCATGGTCGATGCGGAGGAAGTTCATCTGCGGCTTGTTCACAGAATACGTCAGCAAACTCTTGATAAGCCTCGGGCAACCCCGGCTGGGGGGGTGTCTTGGAGACTCAGGACGGAGGAACTTCTTAGCTGGGTTGGAAACCGTTGCTTGGTTACATACTGGATTGCCCTTGGTCAAACAATTTTGAAAACAATGTGAGCCCCAGGATAGGATTTGCATAGCATCCCAGTTGAAGACAGGATTGTGTTTTTTCAACCAGGGCAATCCTAATACCAGCTCATAGGAGGATTCGGGTAATACAAAAAATTCTAGCATTTCCTGATGTAAGCATCCAACTCGGACAGTCACAGGATAAGAGAGCGAAGAAATGGGTAGCCCCACCAGAGTTTTACCATCTAGACCGGACAGTAACAATTTATTAGGTAGGGGAACGACTGGAACAGCCAAAGTGTGAATCAATTTCTCTGCAATAAAATTACCAGCGGCTCCAGAATCAATTAAAGCATGGACCTTTCTTGTCCTGGACTTATGGGAAAGCGAAACTACTAGAAGACTTTCTGATAATTGGGATGGCTTGAGAATGACCCCCAATTGAATGCTCCCTACTTCAGTCAGGGTCTCGCATTTCCCGCAAGTAGAGGACAATTCTTCAGAATGTGGTTAGGTGCAGCGCAATAAATACACAGCTTATTTTGGAAGCGTCTATTGCGCTCTGCCGGGGTGAGTTTATTTCTATTGACCTGCATCGGTTCCTCTTCACTAGCTGAGGTGGGCATAGGCGGATTGGCGGCAGAAGAACGAGCTGGTAGGCGTTCGCCTCTTCCCCTACTAGCCCACCTTTCCCGGTGACGAAGATCAATTTTGATACAGAGAGAGATAACATCAGGGAAGGATTCTGGCAAATCTCTGGAGGCAAGTTCATCCTTCATCCTCTCAGAGAGTCCATGAAGGAAGGACGCCTTAAGAGCTTCCTCGTTCCATTTTAATTCCGATGCCAGGGTCTGAAACTGGACTACATACTGCCCTACGGATCGTGTACCCTGACGCACACGGAGAAGATCAGAAGATGCAGATGCAGTACGGCCTGGCTCATCAAAAATTCTCTTAAATGCTAAAACGAATTCCTTGTAAGTAGATACGATGGGGTCGGCCCGTTCCCATAGAGGGGAGACCCAGTCTAATGCTGCTCCTGTTAACAGTGATATAACATATGCCACTTTTGCCCGAGACGTGGGAAAATTCTGGGGAAGGCACTCAAATTGGATCTCACATTGGTAAATGAATCCGCGGCACCACCTGGGATCATCGTCAAACCTTTCTGGAGTAGCTAACTGGAGTCGGGGTTTGGGGGTAGGAGCCACCAGTTGAGGTACTGATGGAGGAGGTTCGGGAGCTGTAGCCGGAGGAGCCGGAAGAATAGAGGCCAACGTGGTTTGAATAGAAACCAGTTGCCTCGAGAGCTCCTGTAAATACTGAGCCACTTGTTGTTGGGCCGCCTCTTGGTTGTCCATCCGAGAGGTCAACTCTTGTAGAGACCCAGTACCTTGGGATCCTGCAGCCTCCATTGTGCCTGAACAAACTGTCATGCCTGAGACTGGAGTAGGAGACGTAGAGGGCCTAGGTTGTGGGAGGAAGCAGAAACGAGGGGCCTGGATATATGTTCTCCTCATCCACAGGTCTTGAATGTTGGCGAGACCTGGGCAAAGGTGCGGAATCTAACCCACAGGATGGTGTTCGCCAGTGACTCCCCAATTGGGATTTGGGCTTAGCTGCACCCCGTGAGCAGGTCGCGGTCCTTTGACCAGGTACCCAAGCCCTGCGGGAATAGAGACACAACACCCATGGCCCTGAGAGGTGCCTAGATAGGCACTAGCAATACCCTAACCGTACAATAACTATATCTTGACACGTAGATCAAATATCAATAAGTTCAAGTGGAGACTCACGGTTACTTGAGAAATCACCAGAGATAGCAGGCACACAGGTAGGGATGGTGTACACTGCTGCACGGATATTCACCAGAGACGGGAGGCACACAGGTAGAGATGGTATTCACTGCTGCACGGATATTCACCAGAGACGGGAGGCACACAGGTGGAGATGGTATACACTGCTGCACGGATATTCACCAGAGACGGGAGGCACACAGGTAGAGATGGTATACACTGCTGCACGGATATTCACCAGAGACGGGAGGCACACAGGTAGAGATGGTATACACTGCTGCACGGATATTCACCAGAAACGGGAGGCACACAGGTAGAGATGGAATACACTGCTGCACGGATATAAACCAGAGACGGGAGGCACACAGGTAGAGATGGTATACACTGCTGCACGGATGTTACAGAGGCGGGAGGCACACAGGTGGAGATGGTATACACTGCGGCACTGATATTCACCAGAGATGGGAGGCACACAGGTAGAGATGGTATACACTGCTGCATGGATATTCACCAGAGACGGGAGGCACACAGGTAGAGATGGTATACACTGCTGCACGGATATTCACCAGAGACGGGAGGCACACAGGTAGAGATGGTATTCACTGCTGCACGGATGTTACTAGAGACGGGAGGCACACAGGTGGAGATGGTATACACTGCGGCACAGATATTCACCAGAGATGGGAGGCACACAGGTAGAGATGGTATACACTGCTGCACGGATATTCACCAGAGACGGGAGGCACACAGGTAGAGATGGTATACACTGCTGCACGGATATTCACCAGAGACGGGAGGCACACAGGTAGAGATGGTATACACTGCTGCACGGATGTTAATAGAGACGGGAGGCACACAGGTAGATGATAACACAGCTGCTGGAAGGAAGGTTAGGAACCTGGACCGGGAACTCACTAAAGCACGCTATGAGACAACCGTTGTTCAGGCAACTTCCTGTAACCTGTGGAACAGTTATATACCCAGGGGAACCCTTTGATAGATGCACAGCATCAGCTGATCACTCACCTATCCTGGGAAGAAGATACTGTCACATGGGCCGACTGTCATGGCGGCGCCCATGTCCGGAATTGCGATGCCAGACACCAGCCCACCAGGAAGCCACTGCATGCGGGGAGAATACTCAGCTTCTCCCCCGCCGCCGCGCCAGCTGCCCGACCACCCAGGATGACAGGGGAAGCCGGCGGCGCGGTAAGCGGGAGCCGATCCCCGCTGAGCCCTGACAATCACATCTAGTTTTGTAGAGTTGGTTGTCAGAACAGTTGCGCCTCAACCTCTGAAATTCTCCTTTCGGTAAGATTTTGGAAAGTGAGCGCTATCATGATGCAAAAGGCTGTTGGTAGTAGAAGATATTCGAAAGAGATCTGTATAGAGGTTGCCTTCTTTATCTTTGGATATCCGCAAATCAAGAAATATGATGGGTTGATCACTTATGTCATAGGTGATTTTTAGAATTAATGGATTGTCTTTCAGATGTTTAATGAATTTATTAAAGTCTTCCTTGGTGCCATTCCAATACATGAGCACATCATCTATATAACGGAGTCAGGATAGTACATGGGTAGTTAGGGATTCATTCTCTTCTTGGAATACAAATTCACATTCCCAGTATCCTAGGAACAGGTTTGCATATGCGGGTGCGCAAGCCGCACCCATAGTCATACTGAGTACCTGTAGGAAAAATTTGTCACAAAAAGTAAAGTAACTTTTGTGGAGCACAAATTCCAGCAGCTCCAAAATAAATACATGAAAGTCTGTCATTCCTTCTGTTTCCAGAAATTGTTCGACTGCTTTTAAACCATCTTCATGTCTAATACACGTGTATTAGGATTCGATATCCAGACTCACTAATAGTTCTTCCTTTTCTAATTTAATATCATTAATTTTGCTGTAGAACATAGCTGGTATCCTGTACAAATGATGGTAGTGTGGAGACATGATGTCTTAAGTGTACGTCTACGAAAGTGCTTGCTTGTTTGGACAAACCACCTATGCCTGATACAATCAGTCTTCCAGATGGTATTTGTTTGTTCTTATGTACCTTCTGTATTTAATAGAGAGTATGAACCTTTGGTTTGTTGGAAACTTTGAGAAACTCGAATTCTTGTTTTCTGATGGTTCCTTTCATGTATGCTCTTTCTATGATTTTCAGATAACTGTTGGAGAAACGTTCTGTGGGATTGAGAAGTATGTGTTGGTAACATGAAGTATCTTCTAGTAGGTCTCTTTTAGGTATAGTTCTGTTGGCCAGACAACAATGTTTCCACCTTTATCTGAGGCCTTAATTACTACATTCTCCCAATGTTGGATGTCTTTCAAGGCCTTTCTTTCTTCTAATGTAAAATTGTCATATGGAAGGTGGAATTTACATGACTCTCTTTCAAGCATTAGTGTGTCCAAGTCTCTGGCAACCATATTTGTGAAAATCTTCACTTCTCTAAAATGCTCAATAATAGGTTAAATGATGTTAGACCAGTATGTGGAGGTGTAAATGGTGTGGGATGGGAGAGGGTTTTTTACTTACATATGGGAGCTAAAAGCGTTTATTCTGACTTTTTACAAACTTTGTAAAAGTGTTTATAAAAACACTGCCAAATCACTGTACACGCATTTTCCTGTACCCCAAAATGCTGTAAAGACTTTAATTTTCTGAAAAACAATTACACTTCTCCCAGGTCACATGCACTTCTCCCAGGACACAAGCACTTCTCCCAGGTCACATGCACTTCTCCCAGGACACATGCACTTCTCCCAGGTCACATGCACTTCTCCCAGGTCACATTCACTTCTCCCAGGTCACATGCACTTCTCCCAAGTCACATTCATTTCTCCCAGGTCTCATGCACTTCTCCCAGGTCACATGCACTTCTCCCAGGTCACATGCACTTCTCCCAGGTCACATGCACTTCTCCCAAGTCACATTCACTTCTCCCAAATCACATTCACTTCTCCCAGGTCATATTCACTTATCCCAAGGTGACATGCACTTCTCCCAGGTCACATGCACTTCTCCCAGGACACATGCACTCCCCAGGTCACATGCACTTCTCCCAGGACACATGCACTTCTCCCAGGTCACATGCACTTCTCCCAGGTCACATGCACTTCTCGCAGGACACATGCACTTCTCCCAAGTCACATTCACTTATCCCAGGTCACATTCACTTCTCCCTGGTCACATTCACTTCTCCCAGGTCACATGCACTTCTCCCAGGTGACATTCACTTCTCCCAGGTCATATGCACTTCTCCCAAGGTGACATGCACTTCTCCCAGGTCACATGCACTTCTCCCAGGTGATATGCACTTCTCCCAGATTTTGTAGAAAAGTCGCACAACCTTGATGTGGCTACCGCAAATTGTCATTTCTAATTGGATCTCGAATTTCCCAGGTGCGCGTATTCGTATGTAACCGGGGTTCACCTTACCCTAGATGTTATTTCCTCAGGGGCATATTAAGAGAGGAGGGGGCGTGTGTATTCCCCATCCGTGGCCCCCTCCTAGTCTGTGCCCGGAGTCTACTTATCTAATTTTATCCAGCGCTCCTGAAGTGTAAGCAGCTTTCAATAATAATGATACTCTGAAAGGATCAATACTAATACATTTTCAAATAAAAATGAAAGTGCTCTAGATGGTAAAAAAGGTATGTGGAGTATTTTGAGCAAGTTCAGTGTGTGAAATAAATAAATCACGTTTGTAAGAATGAGAAAATAATGGATAGTTAAGGTAATATAAACAATAAATTATGCATAGATATGTATATTGAAAAGTAGCTAATTGCCAGATCCACAAGTGCTGCAAGAAAACATGGTACATCGTACACAGAGACAAGGTGTTTATAGCCCTTTTCTTGAAAAAGTGGTGGATATAAATGTTTCAGACAGACTAATACCCCTTTCAGACATACCGAGATTCCAAAACGCTGGTAAAATGGCTGCGGTAGGAACACAGGACTTTGGATAGGTAAGTATAAAAAAGTATGGGTGCAGGGTATGCACCCATTATAGATACGACCCTGTATTTCCTTTTTCTGTTATACATGGTTATGACAGTATATGAACTTAACATGTAACATGTTCCCGGGTAGCCGACCCTCCAATCGACCAGGGAATTTCCCAGGACTTAAGTCCCGGGAAATTACCCTGCTCATGTCTGAATGGTGCTACTTGGGAATATACTCCCAGGCTTCACCAAACAGCTCCTGATTGGCTGGCCAAGGCTGCCTGCTGCATGGTGATGACATCATCAGCAGCAGCCGGAGAGAAACAGGAGAGATGACGGACATATTGCACATATTGCAACAGAACCACGATCTGGAATTGGTGAGGAGAGGGGACAGGAGAGGAGTGGCAATAAAGGTCTTTATTAAATAAAACTTTGTTTTGAAAACACAAATGTTGTGCCAAGTTACACCATTGAATTAATGTTGCATGACCTCTTTAATGTGTGCCAGAAGCATCCACTCTAAATGAGAAAATTGTGATTTTCTGTGTAGAAAATAGAAAAACCCTGCTTATGTCTGAAAGGGGTCTACCCGGGAATTTCACAGGTAGAAGATGTAGTGTGAAAGGGGGACTCAAACAAATACCCAGGAATTTGCACAGGAGAAATTCCCGGGTCTGAGCAGGAAATTTCCTGGGTCTTATGTCTGAAAGGGGTATTACAGGACAGTGCAGCCTCTGTCCCTACCATTACCCTACTCACAGCCTGTGGTCACTGGGCGGAGCTGTAGCGGTCTCCTCCTCTGCTATTGCTGACTCCGTTCAGCATAAAATGATAAGTCCACCGGATGGCTCCCTTGTTAGAAATGTTGCGGTCGCGGCTCCAGCTCCGTGTGTAATCGGAGCTCAGGTCCCGGTGTGCTCAAGTGTCCCACGGTAAGGGAACATGGCTGCCTGCGATAGAGATGTCCTGAGTGTGTGTTTACATGTAATACACCAATGCATTTCGTGACTTCCTGTGACTTTTTCTCGGTTTGTGCCCGGAGTTTACTGTGCATGCGCAGGACGCTGGAAAAATGGCGCAGTAGCCATTTTCCTGGCGATTTCCCTGCTGTGCATGTGCAAAACGCTGGTAAAATGGATTTTGGATAGGTAAGTATAAAAAAGTATGGGTGCAAGGTATGCACCCATTATAGATACGACCCTGTATTTCCTTTTTCTGTTATACGCGGTTATGACAGTAAATGAACTTAAGTGCCTCCACCCAAGTTTTAAAAGGAATGGATGATCTACAGGCTGGCTTGGGTCAACCCTTTATTAAATACTCTACTATGAATAGACAAATAACATATTCTTCACTAGATGCTTGGATATAAATTCATAGAGACACATTAATAAAAGAAACAGAATGAGATCTAATTATCGTAGAGTGCTTCTGTAGGAATGGCAATCATCAAACCTAAATGTTAAATAACATACAGTTTCTTGCATAAGCACCACTTTACTATGCTATAGTTTCCACAAAACTCTACTTCAGTACCCTTTTCTCATCCCTAAATAGGTCCTGGTGTTACCTAAGGCTAATACTGGTTACCAGCTATGCATTCCCTAACTTTACACTCCCCATATGCACCCTTACTTTACATACAACAATAGAAATATTACGCTATCTTACCAAGTTAATAACACTTCTTTTCAATAACCGACTATATTTATACTTTAAGTAGTAAACATAAAATGGCCATACTGAGTTAAAGTGGTCAAGAGAGGTGAAGGAATACACACACACGCCCCCCTTTAGATTATAACTATATAAATTTGCACCCTCCCGTTTTTCAATAAAGGGACAGCGTGCCACCAAAATGGGTGTGGTCTCAAAAGGGGCGTAGTCACAAATAATAGTATCCCCAATTCAAAAATTAAAATTCTGCCACACAGTAGCATAATCTTATTCACATTGCACTGCACATAGTGCCCCTGATTCACATTACACCACATAGTAGTGTCCCTTATTCATGTTATGACACACAGTAGTGCACACATGGCCCACAGTAGTAGTGCCCCTAATACACATAATGCCCACATTAGTAGTGCCCCTTATACAATGCCCACAGCAGTAGTGCCCCTTATGCAATGCCCCCAGTAGTGTTGCCCCTTATGCAGTGCCCACAGTAGTCGTGCCCCTTATGCAGTGCCCGCATTAGCAGTGCACCCAGTGGTAGTGCACTTGATGCAGTGCCCCTATTGGTAGTGCCATTTATGCAGAGCCCACAGTAGAGGTGCCTCTTACTATATGCAGTGCCCCCAGTAGTAGTGCCCATTGTGCAGAGTCCACAATAATGGTGCCCCTTATGCAGTGGCCAAAGTAGTGGTGCCCCTTATGCAGTGCCCCTTATGCAATGCCCCCATTAGTAATGCCCCCATTACTAGTGCCCCCAGTAGTATTGCCCCCAGTAGTAATGCCCCCATTAGTAGTGCCCCCAGTAGTACCCCTTACACAAAAATAAACACAGAATACTTACCTTAAGCCCTGCTCCTGCATCCGCTGCCCTTCGACTGCTCCTTGGAACTATGGCAGAGACATCATGACGACTCTCCCTTCAACACTGTGGGAGTCGGAAGGCGGAGCTCTGGAGTGAGCTCCAGCCTCCGGCTGCCACTGTAGGGAAAGAGCTGGGTGCCCACTAGTAACAAAATCTCAGTGGGAACCCGCTAAATGGAGTAGGCAGCAGCGCCTCTTCAGCCTGGCGCCTCCCATGTGGCGCAGGGCTGGCTGAGCGCATTGCACCACTGCCACTGGCCGGGTAAGCTGGGCTGAAGGAGGTGGAAGTCATTCCGCCTCCAAACAGAACTGATGGAATGCAGTTCTGACCCACTTTAACCCCTGGTTATTACTAACAGTTAGAGTGCACTCTTTTAAATTTCAAACCCTGGCTTGGTATCTATTACGTTAATTGTTCCTGAGAATACCATAGCTCCAGTTGCAGTATAGTTGCAGTATTCTTTTCCTGAATAGATATCACAATGTAACCACTAGTTACTGAAGCTGTGGTAAGTCAAATCTCAAGTTGTCAACAGGCTTTTCCTTAAAAATAAATACAAATTAACCTTGCGCTTAATGGGACACCTGGATCTGATTAAATCAAGTATCTCTAGCAGCCGTCCAGCACTAACACGTGGAGAATGCCTTTCTCCACAATAGAAAAACAATTAAAAAGTAGTGTAATGCTATGTGGCGCTCAAAATACTAGAAGTACATGGTTCCAAATGATGTCAAAATAGTAATTTAATATTATTTTATTTTAGTAATAATAAGAAATATTTCACAATATGAATAATCAACTCACGGGAGTATATAACTAAATAAATAAATAAATAAAAACATTAATGCACATATCATAAAAAATAAAAAATGAAACACATAATAAACACAGACAGATCTTTCACATAATAAGAAAAGATACACTGTTGAAAAATGAATGTCGATACTTTGTAGGGAATCACAAAAATAAACAAAGTAACAATCTAGGGAATATAAAAGCCATTATATTTAAGATAGCAAAGGCTATTCACAATTATGGTTCCTCCGAGCCATTTAATAATTGGGGGGGTTCCAACTTTTTTTGGTGCAGCAGATATTCCAGCCCTTGGATGACCTGGTTGTGGCTGGTTTTACATAGAGATGAGTGACTCGGTTTTGCTGAAAACCGAACACACCTGAACTTTGGGGTTCTGAGTCCAACCGAGACCTGACTCATGTCTTCTTGTTAGGAGCGAAATTTGGATCTAAAAACCGGATCTTGCATTTTTTGGATTGCATGTTAGTCTCTCCCTCGTGATTTCAGGTACCATTTCATACAGGAGAGTGTATGGAGAGGGTGTGGGCTGTAGTTCATGCTGTAATACTACATACTAGTCGCCATTAGAGAGAGTTGTAGGTAGATAGAGAGTGTGTAAAAGCCTGCAGGCATCTTTGTCACTGTGTATGTTTGTTTGTCAGACACTAGCCAGCACCTGTAAACCAGTGCAAACAGGCTCTTGTGTATCTTTCTTAGAAGTGAACTTGAAGGGAGCTGCACTTACAATTATTTTCCATAGTTATGCTATTTTCTTTTAGATTAGCAGGCGTCGGTTTTTGGTTTATTTCAAAACCATCAGACAACAACGTTGGATTGCAGTCTAAAAAAACAGCAATTTAATAATACCCCCTTCAGTGTCCATATCCTGTCAGGCTTGCTGGAACCAGTAGGTCACTTGTAAAAAAAAAAAACAACAGTATTATTTAACAATTTCATTTAACTATTACCTCCACACCTAAAGCCCAGGGGGTGCAAAGAAGAGCCCTGGGCTATGTCCTTGGCATGGGGGGGTCCCCATTTTTTAAGGGGGATCTGCCCTTCTCAAGAGATTACAGTCCAGGACTGGCAGATTCCTGAATTCCAGGAGAATAAATCAGACTCCAATATACTGACAACTTCACAAGTGAAGTCTATTTATCATCTCATAATGACGATAGTGATGGAATATACTGTAAAGGAAAAAAATATACTTCTATTAAATCCAATAGTAAAATTCCTGAAAGATATTTACCATGTCCAAACTCCAGAATTGTGGCCTTCAACATATTTAGCAGAATTTGGCAGTGTTGGCTGGGACAGCACTCTGAGCCTATAAACTGTTAAGAGTTTAGTAGAGTGTGACCCTAAATAGTACTCTGGGCCTAAGGAATACTAGTGTTGAGTGCTGGGTTGCGTAGCAGTTGTGTGTGTGAGTGGTGGTTAGTTCACGCAGGATTTAAATTAATCAGGTCTTAGGTTTCATAACCAGGTAGATTTACAGGTGGCTGACACAAGGTTAAACAAGTTAAACAAGTACAAGACAGGGTAAGCTGGGCATTGTGGTGCGCCAGGTGATGACAGCGCCTATGTTTCTAGCAGCTCAGGAGTATGCTCCTAGTGCTATGCGGTGGTGGCAGAGAGGATTGGGGGAAAACTGTGGGGGCCTTAGCGGCATTAATGTCACTGAGAGTCTCAGGGCATGTCCATGTGCTATGGACACAGAGGAGAAAGACGCGCGGTAAAGACACGCATGTTGGACTCCGCCACGCCAGGTCCTTGAGACCAATAGCTCATCTATATGGATAGAGGCAGTGCATCATGTATCTATGGCCCAGTGCACAAGTGACAATAGAACATCTTTTATATCACCATATTATGAATATGATATATAGACCCATACTGTATGTCAGTTGGCTAGAAAAACTCTTGTGGTTTTTGGTAATTTACAGTATATAACATTTTAGCTGTAAATAAAATGGTGTAGACTAATCCTATATGTGATAGCAGTATACAAGGAATGTGCAGATTGATGTATTTTATAAACAAATTTTGATGCTGATATATGATCAAAAAATGCCTAAAGCACTCCTATATCATCTATCAATTAATTTCTCTATTATTTTGAGCCGGATTATAAAAAAAATGTCTACAAATGCTTGTGAGTCTCTTTTGTAGAAAAGGCCTGGTTCAAGGAATGAAAAATGAGGAGAGACTACTTATCATATTTGTCTGCCCTCCCGGAACAGCTGGGAGGCTAACAAAATTGGGTGGTGCTCCAGGCCGCCCCAGAAAAGTGGGCAAGGCTCATGTCTCAGCACACCATCACCTCCCCCCTGCGTTATCTCCCAGCCACACCGTCGCCTCTCCCCTGCGTCATCTCTCAACCACACCATCGCATCCCCCCAGTGTCATCTCTCAGCAACACCATCATCTCCCCCTGTGTTATCTCTCAACCACACCATCGCATCCCCCCAGTGTCATCTCTCAGCAACACCATCATCTCCCCCCTGCGTTGTCAATCAGCCACACCATCACCTCCCCCCTGCATAGTCTATCAGCACACCATCCTCTCCCTACTGCATTGTGTCTCAGAACACCATCACCTCCCCGTGCGTTGTCTCTCAGCAACACCATTGCCTCCCCCAAGGATTGTCTCTCAGCCACACCATCACCTCCCCACAATGTCATCTCTCAGCCACACCATCACCTCACCCCCTGTGTCATCTCTCAGCACACTATCACCTCCCCACCACATTGTCTCTCAGCACACCATCACCTCCCCCCTGTGTTGTTTCTCAGTAACACCATCACATCCCCCTGCATTGTCTCTCAGCACACCATCACCTCCCTCCTGCAGTCTCTCAGCACACTATCACCTCCCCCCCTGCATCATCTCTCAGCACACATCACCTCCCTCCTCCGTCGTCTCTCAGCACACCATCACCTCCCTCCATGTCATCTCTCAGCACACTATCACCTCCCCCCTGCATCGCCTCAGCAACACCATCACCTCCCCCTCTGGATTGTCTCTCAGCCACACCATCACCTCCGTACTGCATCATCTCTCAGCATAACATCACCTCCCCCACTGTGTCATCTCTCAGCCCCACCATCACCTCCCCCGCTTTGTCGTCTCTTTGCACACCATCACCTCCCCCGCTGCATTGTCTCTCAGCACACTATCTCCTCCCCCCCTGCATCATCTCTTAGCTACACCATCATCTCCCCTCATGCTTTGTCTCTCAGCCAGACCGTCACACACTGACACAGATACACACAGCAGATGCAATATATCTTGCAGATATATTGTGTGCATCTGCCGGTGTGTACAGGCGACCTGCAGGGACCACAGACACTGACATCACAGTCCATATAGCCTTTATACTTACCTGTCCGTTGTTCCAGAATGCTGCTCTGCCCGAAGGAACACCTGCCATTTGGGGGTGGCCCTACTGGTATCACACGTGATGTCAGTAGTTGAGCTTCCTGCTCTATTAGAGCAGGAAGCTCACTGGGGCTTGCAGGAACGAGACCCTACCACAAGGGTCTCATCGCGACCATCACCTGGCCGCTCGCAAAAGCTATGGGTGGTCACCCACAGCTTAGCGAGCGGCCAGGAGGCCGTTTTTTTTGTTTTTTTTTAAACTGGCCGCCCTGGTTCAGAGCGAGTGCTCGCTTTTTGCGGCTCTGAATCAGGGCTTATGTCAGTTGGACAAAAATAAGCAATTGCCTTACAAGAACACACTTGTCTGATTCTTCTCTTGACTATTCTTAAATACAGCTGCATTTGAAAAAATCAAATAATATTCTTTACTTATTAAAACTGTACTCAGCTGTTCATATTTTAAAATTGGTTCAAAGATAGAGCATAATGATTAGCATGTTTTAAGTATCTTATTTCTTCCTGGGTAACAGAGTACATCCCAAGCGTAAGATGTGATTTGAAATTATTGGTTGGTAAATCTAAACAAGTACTTTATCATATGTTTCAGTGATATTTCTATAAGGAACAATGGTCCTGATTCAGAAATAGACGCTAATGCCACCACCGCTACTACTTATTTGTACACCTACCGTTGGCTTCACAAATACAAGCGATTAAGTACAATGTTGCATCATTAGTCGCAGATCAGTCTATAATCGGTCTTCTGAGTAACCCTATGGTCGCGCAGAATGGGCATGGGAAGTGATATGTCAAAAGTGTCATGAAGTGATACGTCATGAAAACTGTCTCAACACGCCTGCGTTTGAAACGTCACGCCCCGCTGCTGCCCACAAATGGTCTCTGCTCACCAATCACTTTGTGAATAAATCCTCACTGTATGTAACTATGGTAATGACACGATGTATGTGCAGTGAGACTCAGACACATGCTCAGACCACCGATAATCACTCAACTGGGTAAACATTGACATTGCATCCATCTCTGAATCAGGCTCACTTCCAAATGAAAAAGATTATAAAGGTAGTTGAGCATCTAGTTTAGTACAGTGAAATGAACCTGTGACATAGACTTTCTCTATTATCCAGATAATGCACAACAAATGCCTTAAAAGCACTTTCGGCTTTCTATTTTTTTTTATTACTATTATTATTACTATTTCTTAGCTCCTACTTAATTTCTGTATTTAGAAGTTGTTTTGCTTGTGTTTCTAATTTATGTATAACACTAAAAAGCAGTCACTACTAAGTATATGGTAAGGCAAAGGGGAAGAGTAACACACTCCAGCAACTGCTTTATGCTCTTTTGCCATAGTCACGTCTGCAACATTATTCTAATGCTATTAAAAGTCCTTCCCTTGGTAAACAAGTGTGCGACTGAATGTGCAAGGACTGGGAATCCAGCTTTGGGCCTGATTCAGAGTTATCCTTGGACGCAGCAACAACATATACTAATGCAGCGGGAGATGTCTGGTGTAAATAGACGCCCCCTGCATGCTTGTGTGATCCGCAGCTCGTCCGAGGACGCAGCCATCTGATCACTTGTGAGACCATCGGCCATCTGAATAACCCTCAGGTTACTCAGATGGTCATCTCACATCCGTAGCTGAGGCCAGAAGATCCAGACCCTGGCATCGGCACTCCCAGAAAACGAGGGCGACACACAATGACATATCTATAATGGGTGCAGGGTGCGAGGTGCACACGGACCTCTGGTTCCATGGGGACCCACAATGTACACCCTGCACCCATATTTTGTTATACTTACCTCTCCGCAGTCTCCGGAGTCCTGCAACTGCCAGCGACCCAGAGCTGCATATCATCAAGAATCACAGGGAATAAGTTGTGTAGTGTTCCCTCTAGCTCCGGTGGGAGGCAGGGCGCCGGATCCAGAGAGGGCGCGACCGAGAAGGGGGCGTGGCCATCGGAAAAGGTGGCATGTCTATAAGACGCGTCCCCTTTTCGTCACTCTTGGGGGCGTGCCCGGCACTTACGGACACGCCGGGCAGCCCCCAAGCCCTGCAGACAGGGAGAATAGGTCCCGGGCGCATGCGCCCGGTGTCTATTCTCCGGCGGTGACCGGGTCACCGCATGTTTCTCCACCCGCGGGACACTGCGTCCCGCGGGTGGGAACGGCTCCCGCAGGCTGTGAGGGCAGGGCGCTTTTGCCCTCCTCCTGGAGGGCAGGGTGCTTTTTGCCCTCCAGAAGGAGGGCAGGGTGCCGCGCCCCGCTAAAACAGCCTAGCGGGAACGCTAGGTGTGGCAGCCATTCTCCTGGTGATGTGCATGCGCAGTAAACTTCAAGCCAGAGTCTACTATGCTACACATGGAGGCTGCACACAGGCCCTCTCCTCTCTTTAACCGCCCCTGGTGACATGCCCCCTTTTTTCGGGAACGTAGGCCAGCTCTGCCCACTCCCCGCCCCCAAACAGCCACAGCCTGTCAATCTGGCACTGGTTTTTGGGAACTACGAGAGATCTCGCAGTAGAAGACTGTCACATGCGCAATATAGGTTCTGCACATGCGCTAATCTTCTAACATCGGGGTAGTATGCAAACCATCGGGTTTGCGTACTACTCTGAATCAGGCCCATTGTGCATGGTTAGACATGGCTAGATACATTTTATGACGATATCATCGGATGCACCATCGAAACTAGCACCTGCCCCATGCTATGTGCAGATTCTCCATCAGAGTATGGCCTCCAGCATAAGCGATTAAGTGTTTGAGTTCGCAACCAGTTATACAACATGACCATGACACTCCCATAACACTCCCATAACACGCTCATCAGACAGTGCATCTTTTTTCATCTGAATAGCCACCTCTTAGTCACTACCCAAGAACGCCCAAATACATTTCCAATAATGTACATTTCTAACACCGTGCGTGTCAATTGGTACTATGGGCCTCATTTAGAGATATACACAAATCATGGGGTTTAAGTACATCTCCAATTGTGGAGCATCTGAGGTGGTGCCAGCCTCCATTCTGGAAATGGGGTTGTGTTGCCCCTGTTTTCTGAGAGTGCTGACGCAGACTTCCTGGCCTAGACTACGAAACTGTGAGGGCCAATCTGAGTAACCTCAAGTATACGCAAAAAGTCAATAGTCTCACAGATGATCCGTTGCTGCGTCTTAGGACGCAGCACTTGGATCTGCAATGTTGTCAAGTGGTGTCTTATCTCCTCAGGCACCGCCTACTGCATTAGCATATTTTCACATTGCTGCTGTGTCCATCTCTGAATCAAGCCCTCTGTGCGTACACACCATGGGATGCATGTGTTGCAACATTTTAAGAACTTAGACGTATAAACAGTTGAAATAATTTGACAACTTGCACAAATACTGACATTGCGTGCAACTCGGAATCGGGCCCTAAGTGAGAGCAGTGTTGTACTAGCAGTGTAGGGCAATGCAAAGCATCCATCTCAAAAAGTCTGTTCCATAGGCACATACAGTCAGGTCCATAAATATTGGGACATTGACAGAATTTTCAGATTTTGGCCTCTACTCACCACCACAATGGTTTTGAAATGAAACTAACAAGATGTGCTTTACCTGCAGACTTTCAGATTTAATTTGAGGGTAATTACATCCAAATCGGGTGAACGGTGTAGGAATTACAACGGTTTCAATATGTGCCTCCCACTTTTTAAGGGGCCAAAAGTAATGGGACTATCAACTCAAAAGCTATTTCATGGACAGGTGTGGGCTATTCCCTCGTTATTTCATTATCAATTAAGCAGGTAAAAAGGTCTGGAATTGATTCTAGGTGTGACATTTGCATTTGGAATCAGTTGATGTCGACTCTCAATATGAGATCCAAAGAGCTGTCACTATCAGTGAAGCAAGCCATCATTAGGCTGAAAAATCAAAACAAACCCATCAGAGAGATAGCAAAAATATTAGGTGTGGCCAAATCAACTGTTTGGAACATTCTTAAAAAGAAAGAACACACCGGAGAGCTCAGCAACACCAAAAGACCCGGAAGACCACGGAAAACAACTGTGGTGGATGACAGAAGAATTATTTCCCTGGTGAAGAAAAACCCCTTCACAACAGTTGGCCAAATCGAGAACACTCTCCAGGAGGTAGATGTATATGTGTCAAAGTCAACAATCAAGAGAAGACTTCACAAGAGTGAATATAGAGGGTTCACCACAAGAGGTAAACCATTGGTGAGCCACAAAAACAGGAAGACCAGATTAGAGTTTGCCAAACAAAATCTAAAAAAGCCATTACAGTTCTGGAACAACATCCTATGGACAGATGAGATAAAGATCAACTTGTACCAGAGTGATGGGAAGAGAAGAGTACGGAGAAGGAAAGGAACTGCTCATGATCCAAAACATACCACCTCATCAGTGAAGCATGGTGGTGGTAGTGTCATGGCGTGGGCATGTATGGCTGCCAATGGAACTGGTTCCCTTGTATTTTTTGATGATGTGACTGCTGACAAAAGCAGCAGAATGAATTCTGAAGTGTTTCGGGCAATATTATATGCTCATATTCAGTCAAATGCTTCAGAACTCATTGGACGGCGCTTCACAGTGCAGAAGAACAATGACCCGAAGCATACTGCAAAAGCAACCAAAGAGTTTTTTAAGGCTAAAAAGTGGAACGTTATGCAATGGCCAAGTCAATCCCCTGACCTGAATCCGATTGAGCATGCATTTCACTTGATGAAGACAAAACTGAAGGGAAAATGCCCCAAGAACAAGTAGAAACTGAAGACATTTGCTGTAGAGGCCTGGCAGAGCATCACCAGGGATGAAACCCAGCGTCTGGTGATGTCTATGTGTTCCAGACTTCAGGCTGTAATTGCCTGCAAAGGATTTGCAACAAAGTATTAAAAAGTGAAAGTTAGATTTAGGATTGTTTAGTTTGTCCCATTACTTTTGGCCCCTTAAAAAGTGGGAGGCACATATAGAAACCGTTGTAATTCCTACACCTTTCACCTGATTTGGATGTAATTATCCTCAAATTAAATCTGAAAGTCTGCAGTTAAATCACATCTTGTTTGTTTCATTTCAAAGCCATTGTGGTGGTGAATAGAGGCCAAAATATGAAAATTCTGTCAATGTCCCAATATTTATGGACCTGACTGTAGGTTTAGGTTTGGCGCAATGCAGCGTTAGTCAGGTTACATGCAGAGGACACCACACCAACTGCTGCTGTTTGTGAATATATTCCTGGAGTGCTGTCAGATTTTCCTTATTACCGTGTTACATGTCATCACGCCAAGCTTTTAGTTTATCACCCATGAATTAAAATATATTTAATTGAATTTGGTTACTGCTACTGATATATGGGACAAAATGTAATAAGGTGAGTGTTTAGAAAATGGCAGAGTTTAGCAGTAAACTAATTAGTCGAGTTTTATCTTCAAAATGGGAAAACATCTGGATGAGAGTTTAAATTGCGAGAGTTTTTGAGTCTAACAACATGTGAGTCTGCCTGTTCTCAGACTCTAATGTGAGAGTTTGCTGCTAACCTCTCACATTTTCTAAACTGTCACCCTATTACATTTGTCCCATGGTATGGTAAGGGAAGCATTTAAGGTGGGTACACATTAGACGACCAGCAAACAATGTGATGGCCATCCAGATGACCCATGAACTCCCGTACAAACGATATAATGCATACACGCTCTATGCAATCTACCAAACGATATATAGTGCATCGCTCGAGACTTCCAAATCGTTAGATTATTAACAATATTTTGTTTACTTTCTAAATACCAGATGACCATCTTAAAGATTTCTGGTCAAATTTAAATAGGGGGCTGTACTTTCTATAAGGTATATAAAGCAGCCTCGTTTTAGCTCTGTACAGTTCTGCTCTGTGACTAGTGAGGCTTGGTGTATACCTGCTGAACGCTGTACATTGCTTTACTGCTCTGCTTTGTTTTGCTTGTCTTAACAAAGTGCTACTATACTATATTCTCTTCGCTATTGAGTGAGGGCATCATATGCTGTGGCTGTAATGTTAGCTGATAGGAAGAGGGCCCAGAATAGGAGAAGCCTGAAATCATGCTGGACAAAGGAGTGGCTGCTACAGATGGCTACCACAATTTCCCGCACATGTATGATGTCACCTTCCAGGAGTTGTTGTATCTGGTGACTCCCTACATACGGAGACAGGATACACAGTTTAGGAGGGCCATTTCTGCTGAAGAGAGGCTGATTGCTACCCTGTGACCGCTGGAATGTGTCGGGATTCTGACACTTGGGATGCCGCTGTCTGTATTGTGACGATCGCCATCCTGACTGTCAGGATCCTGACTACATTTCATCAGAATGTATGATTTGGCCCAAGTAACATTGCAAGTTTGAAAAATTATTCAGAGGAGCCCTCATAATTACATTCCTAAGTGTGTTGTGATAATCCAGCATTTTACATCTCTGTGTCTTAAAATATATCTATCATATAATGCTGCAAGGCGTGAGATTAACAGCTGCGCAATACAGAGCTGCAGACCTGCCCCCTCCCCTCACAGCTCTCACTGGCTACCCAAACACCACAGCCTCTCCTCCAGCTAACTGGCCGCCCCTCCTGTTGACCCCACCACCTCCAGAAAGGATGCCCTCCTCCCTGGCACACAACCTGAGATTGATTTATCAGCAGTATCAATATGCTTCTGTGTCGATATATCTTGCTACAAGAGTAAAAAGCAGGGATAAGAGAAAAGAGTGGGATAGGATCATGGTGGGGGGCGGAGGGACAGAGAGATAGATGGGGGAACATCCGCATGGAGAGATGGAGAAAGAGTGGGAATAAAGAGGAGCAGTTAAAGGATACGATTGGAGGTGAGAGACACAGGGCGGATGCAGCAAAGCATATTTTATGGTCAAACCTCCAAAAATGCAGTTTATAGAGGTTTGGCTGCTTAAAACATATGCACCGGAATGTATCACTTGGATGCGGTGGGCAACGCGTTTCCAATTAGGAGTCTATGGGCTACTACTCGGAGGGGGTACAAGAAAGGAGAAAAAAACTACACAACAGCTAACGACCTGGCGAATGACGGGTCCGTAATACAAGTATAATATATGTAACAACAATAGTGTACGTAGCGCAACTAACCATACACTGCCAAAAGTATTTATAAACACAAGGTGAATAATAATCTGAAAAAGTACTGAAAAATAAACATAATAGTCATCCATTCACTCCCTCTTAATGAAAAGGGTGAAGGGTGAGAGCCTTCAGGGCCTGATTCAGAGACGGACGCTCTGAACGAGCGCTCGCTCTGAATCAGGGCTTTTTTTTTCTGTTCTGCCTCCTGGCCGCTTGCATAGCTGTGGGTGACCACCCACAGCTTTGCGAGCGGCCAGGTTGATGGTCGCGATGGTCAAGACCATCGCGACCATCGGGCTTGCGACGAGACCCTTGTGGTAGGGTCTCGTGGTCGCAAGCCCCAGAGAGCTTCTGGCTCTAATAGAGCCGGAAGCTCTCCCACTGACATCACTGGTGATGTCAGTGGGGCCGCCCCCAAATGGCAGGCGTTCCTTCGGGAACGCCTCCATTTGGCCAGCCACCCCCCCTGCCCGCCTACCAAACGGGGTGAGCTGTCAATCACCATCGACAGCTCGCCGCCTTTGGTGCGAGACCCGGAGCGATGGAGCACCCATCACAAGCCGGGTCTCGCGCATGTACATGACGGAGCCGGCTCCGTCGTGCACATGCCCAGTGGGCAAACATCGACCTAGTTGCGAGCGCTTATCGCTCGCGACCGGGTCTGAATCAGGTCCTCAGTGCGAAGTACTCTGATATTCTGTTAAGTCCAGGATACTTTCGGAAAGTTCCAATAACCTTATGGGAGACTTATCCTTGAAAAAATCTTCATATTGTACTCCCATAGTGTGTATATGTAAAAAAAAGCACAATAGTGTGACTCTGATAACACAATATACTTCTGTGCTCCCCTTGAAGAAGTCCCCAGAGCCTACACTTGGACGAAACGTGTTGGGTCTCCTGTGGTCACCTCACATCTGTAAAACAGATAAGCTGACTATTTTATTTCATATTGTACGGGTCCTTTTTGTTGTATTTATTAAAGTGTTTTTTGTCCATAATACCACACGATCAGAGGCTGTCTTTTGTTATTTCCCTATTTATACATGTACCTCTGGCAAGAGGGAAGTACCTTTGGGAGCTGAAGCAGCATATATGAATATGATCTAATGTTGATACGAGCATACTAATATATTTCTTTATTACTTGGTGCAGGTCGCCTAAAGGGCACAAGTTGTGTGCTATTGACACTTATTAAGGTGTTATGTATCATATTTGCCAATTATCTTATTGGTTCACCTTCTTTTCTTTTGCATGAGAGCACAGAAGTATATTGTGTTATCAGAGTCACACTATTGTGCTTTTTTTCTTATTCTGTTACATATACACACCACGGGAGTACAATATGAAGATGTTTTTCAAGGATAAGTCTCCCACAAGGTTATTGGAACTTTTCGAAAGTATCCTGAACTTAAACAGAATATCACAGTACTTTGCACCCTTCACCCTTTTCATTATATAATTTATGTATATTTATATAATTAGTTATTTAAACATAGGTCTAAGAGACAATGGGCCTGATTCAGTAAGGAAAGAAGTTACTTATACGCACGCAATTGGCCGATTGTTGCATACTGTGCATGCATATGCATCGCAGTGTGCGAACTAGCCACTGTGATTGGGAAAGCGATCGCAGAGAATACGCAGACCCATAGCAGAGTGATTGACAGGTAGTGCCGTTTGTGGGTGGTGACGGGGGTGGGGGTCGGGCAAACGCAGGCGTGCCAGTGCGTTTCAACGGCGTTGCATAAATTGAAGTAATTCCTGAGTGAGGTCTGACCTGTCTTAACTGTGTGTATGGGTCCGATGTTACTCGATGTTACCAATTGTTTCGCTATGTTGACAAAATATACGGATGTGAGTAAGGGGAAGTGGGCGTCCTGATGTTAGGCTGCAATCGCAATGCGAATGCAAACATTTACATATCACCGCTGATATTAGCAACTGTGTTGCCTGCGTATAAGCAAAATAGCGATCTGTAGTGAATCAGGCCCAATATCACTAATTAAACTTCCTTCAACTACAAAAGGTATTTGGCACATTATTAAGTATTCCTTTAAACCTGAGAGACAGAATGCCAGCAGATAAGCACATAGGCAGTGTATAATGACAAATAGGTTAAAACCAACGTTATATTACCTCATTATATACTGGAATAGTGAAAGAACAGTTGGCCTGATTCAGACCAGCTTGCGAGCGCTATGCGCTCGCAAGTGGGTCGATGGTGGCCCAGTGCGCATGCGCACGACGGAGCCGCCTCCGTCGTGCGCATGCGCGAGACCCGGATAGCGATGGGCAATCCATTGCACCGGGTCTCGTACCAAAGGGGGCATGCTGTCGATGTTGAGTGACAGCACGCCCCCTTTGGTGGGCGGGCCAGGGGCGTGGCTGCCCAGACGGAGGCGTTCCCATGGGAACACCTACCGTCTGGGGCCGGCCCCACTGACATCACAAGTGATGTCAGTGGGAGTGCTTTCTGCTCTGTTAGAGCCGAAAGCACTCTAGGGCTTGCGGCAACGAGACCCTACCACAAGGGTCTCGTCGCAAGCCCAATGGTCGCGATGGTCTTGACCATCGCGACCATCTTCCTGGCTGCACGCTATAGCTGTGGGTGGTCACCCACACCTATGCGAGCGGCCAGGAGGCCGCTCTAAAAAAACAGAAGGCCGGCCCTGATTCAGAGCGAGCCCAGTGATCCAAACTGGTGCCCTTGATAAAGTTCCTGTTAGATTCAAATGCTACATATACAGTATAGATACATTTATACACATAAACAGAAAGTACTTCCACTTTAACAGGTCTTTGGCAATGTAGTCATGAACCCACATTATTTATATTCCCCTTTCTGGTAAGTAATATCAGTTTGTTTTGCAACCGAAATATATGCAATGTCTGAGTCATATTACTGTAAACCTCTGTTTTGCATGTTGTTGTACGAGATAAAGGATTTACCAATGGAACGTTTATATACTTTTTTCAAATTCACATTGTTGTACTTGTCCACCTAAGATAGTTTCTGTTACCAGTCTTAATATGTATGAAATTATGTACCTGGATGCCACAAAAGCAGCTTTATGATTGACTATCAGATTGCTCTGATCACTCAGCCAATCGCTTAGTAGTCTCATGAAACTGATTAGTTTACTTAAACTCATACCTAACAATATAAGATATAAATAATTTAATTAGTACATTACATTTGAGTGGTTAATACATTCAGCTACCATGGACTGGAAGTTACATTACTGGGACAGAAAGATAGTGGTGAGTACACACACCCTGCACTACACCCAGAGTACACTACCTCCCTGGTGCGACAATGTCGACAAGTGGATCTCTCTACACCTTCTTCCCAGCCTAGATGCTTGATGATGTAAATTGATTCATAATGGCCCTGACTGCACAATGCTCCATTACATTACAGCAGAGTCCTGTAAATAAGTTGCCTGACCTAAGTAGACTTTTGAAGAGACTGCAAGTCTCATTTAGTTTTGCACATACTTGTATCCCTTTTACACTGAATTAAAAATCCCGGGTTGATGATTTGTCAATGTAAATGGATCAACCCGGGTCCAGTGACTAGGAGATCCGACCCGGCTAGCTTGCACAGTTGAGCACGGCTCGTTCCGGTGCCACCCTGCAGTGTAAACAGCGTGACCCAGGTCGCGCTGCATGATAGCTGATAGGCCGGCTTCAACGGCACTTGGAAATGACATCATCCCCAAGCGTCCACTGCAATGCCAGTAGACCCGGGTCACTGCAGACCCGGGTCCAGTGTGAACGGTGCTGATCCAGGCATAACCCGGGTTGGCACCGCATTGGGAAAGGGCTCTGTCCCAGGTCTGATCCAGGTTGGAAACGTGTTCCAAACCCCAGGTCAGACCTGGGACTTTTGGTATAAAAGGGGTATAACAGTCATTTAGGCTGCTTCCTCTTGAAGGACGCAGCCAGGTGGGAGGTGCAGGGGGTGTGGCATGGCCAAATGGATGGTGTGGGGGCGTGATGATGGGATCGTATCATCATGGCTCCAAAACATTGCAGGAGAGTAAGCAAGTATGACATGTTTACATTTTTATGAACATGTGGTATAATTGCACATGTATTCTTACTCCATGTGAGCACCAAGGGGCTTATGTAATAGGGTGTGATCTGGTGCTGCTGTGGGAACTCCTGCGAGTCTTCTGTATTTTTAAAGCGCCAATCATTTTAAAGGCAAAACCAAGCTGATAGCACCCTATTACATAAGCCCTCATAGGTATGTTTGTATCTCAGACTTGCGACCCCTTATACATGTAGAGGTGAAAAAGGGGAAGGCGAATGGTTGTAGAGTACAGTAGGCACATGTACTGTAGACACTGGGCCTGATTCAGAATGGGCGGTATTGCAGAGCCGCAAAGAAGCAGCTGTGCAATACAGTCCAACTCAAATGCAAATGTAGCAGGAGGTGTCTGTAGAAAATAGACCCTTACTGCATGCATCTGTGATCCAAGTGCAGTGTCCACAGGCGCTTCCTCGGATCACCATCACGATCATTGGTTGCGATGGTTGCTCCTTTGTCCAGGCTACTTAAACTAAGACCCCCGCTTCCCCCCCCCAAAAAAAACTGCAGCATGTCAATCATGCTGCGGTTTGGGGGATCTGCGAGCATTGCAGGACCCGATCTGCCCATGCACAGACGTGAAAAAATATAAAAGATGTACGCAAACGGTGAAGGTGCATTACTACTCTATACTTGGATGTAAGTATACACATTTGTACCCAACACGTATAAATGCTTCTGTGCTTTGAGTTGGATGTATCTGGACATATGTGTAACTCACCAATCTTTGCAACCAAATTTTAAAGTGTGCTTTCGGAAAGCATAAACCTGCACTATATAATTGAGGCCCATTGTCAAAAAAAGGGGACATTATGCAGTGGTCCGTTAGGACAGGAGCTGTATTTTTCTAGCATTTATTGCCAGCAGTGTCTCTTTAAATTCTGAGAGTATTTCAGGGTATATTTTAAATACCCAGTATATTAAATAATGTAGATAAATGAACTTTAATTGTCAGTGTCTTCACATTTGTATCTTATGGACATGTGTCATTTTTAAACATTTCATCAGATACTGACCTTGGGATTGATTCAGCTGGAACGCAGTTGCTAATAAGCATGCAATGGGCATATTGTTGCGTTCTGCACATGCGTATGCATCACAGTGCGCGTGCACGAACTAGCCATTGCGATCAGGACTGCGATCGCAGCGGCTAAGCAGACCCATCGCAGAGTGATTAACAGGAAGTACTGTTTGTGGGTGGTAACTGGGGGGTGGTCGGGTGAAACGCAGGCGCGTCAGTGCGTTTGAATGCCGTTGCAGGGACATGCATAAATTATCCAATGTGATGCCCTATGCAGCCTGAGGCCTGATAGCGTGTGTGTAAGTTAGCAATCTCTGAGTAAGGTCAGGGCTTGTGTAAGTGTGTGTGAGGCTGCGATGGTACTCGATTGTACCGATGGTTTCGCAGTCTTGCTAAACATTACGGATGTGTGTAAGGTAAAGTGGGCATCCTTATGTTGTGCTGAGATTGCATTGCAATCACAATGGATTAGCATACTATAGCAGTGAGACTGTGGGCCTGATTCAGAGCCGGACGCTCTGACAGAGCGCTCGCTCTGAATCAGGGCCGGCCCTCTGGTTTTTCTGAATGGCCTCCTGGCTTATGCGAGCGGCCATGATGATGGTCGCGATGGTCAATACCATCGGACTTGCGACGAGACCCTTGTGGTAGGGTCTTGTTGCCGCAAGCCCGAGTGCTTTCAGCTCAAACAGAGCCGAAAGCACTCCCACTGACATCACTTGTGATGTCAGTGGGGCCGGCCCCAGACGGTAGGCGTTCCCATGGGAACGCCTCCATCTGGGCAGCCACGCCCCCGGCCCACCCACCAAAGGGGGCGTGCTGTCACTCAACATCGACAGCACGCCCCCTTTGGTGCGAGACCCGGAGCGACGGTTTGCCTGTCGCTATCCGGGTCTCGCGCATGCGCACGACGGAGCCAGCTCCGTCGTGCGCATGCGCACTGGGCCACCATCGACCCGCTTATGAGCCTGAATGATCACCCACAGCTTAGCGAGCGACCAGGAGGCCGGCACAAAAAAAACAAATGCTGCCCTTATTCAGAGCGAGCGCTCTGAAACAGCATCCGACTCTGAATCAGGGCCTGTGTACGCATCGCAATGTGCGTGCACGAACCAGCCACTGGTGATCGGGACTGCGATCACAGAGGCTACGCAGGCCCATCGCAGAGTGATTGACAGGAAGTGCCGTTTGTGGGTGGTGACGGGGGGAGGTCGTGCGAACACGGGCGTGCCAGTGCATTTCAATGCCGTTGCATGGCCGTGCATAAATTATCCATTGCAATGCCATACACAGCCTCACACTATGAGGTCTCATAGTGTGCGTGGCCATTAGCAATTTCTGAGTAAGGGTGCATACACACCAGAACGATATCGGCACGACAAATCATGTATATCACCTCAGCACTGCCTGTCCCTACCATCCTCCTTGCCCCCAATACTACCCCAGCTACCTACCCTTGCCCCCTCCCTACCCTTAGTACTGCCTGCCCCTAACATCTTCCTTGCCCCCCAGTACTGCCCCACCTGTTATCCACCCTTTCCTCCTTCCTAACACCAGCACTACCTCACCATAGCCCCCTCCTTGCCCCTGGCACTGTCGCAACTGCTGTCTACACTTACCCCTCCCTACTGCCAGCTCTGTCTGCCCTAGCTCCCCTCTAGCCCCAGCTCTACCCCAACTTCTCCCTGACTTTACCCCCCTGTACCCCAACTACTAACCCTGCCCCCAGCAGTGTTCCAACTGATGCCTGCCCTCAACCCCCATAATATGTGTTGGGACCCAAAAACAGAAGAGTAGGACCCCAAATTTTCAAAGTGAGGGATCCCTGGTACCCACAATTTTTTCGCTCAGTGCGATCACTGGTGTCTCTCCATTTCCAGCCAGCCCCCATATTGTGTCTCCAGCCTATCTCCATCCCCAGCAGCCCCCCTTCTGTGTACGGATCCAGCCCCAGCAGCCCCCCTTCTGTGTACGGATCCAGCCCCAGCAGTCCTCCTTCTATGTCCCCATCCAGCCACAGCAGCCCCCTTCTATATCCCCAGCCAGCCCCCTTCTATGTCCTTAGCCAGCCTCAGCAGCCCCCTTCTTTGTCCAGAGCCAGCCCCCTTCTGTGTCCCCAGCCAGCCCCTCTTCTGTGTCCAGAGCCAGCCCCTGAAGCCCCCATCTGTGTCATCAGCAAATCCCAGCAGTCCTGCTTGTGGCCCCAGCCAGCCCCCCACCCTCTATGTCCAGAGCCTACCCATGCAGCCCCACTTGTGTCCTCAGTCAGCCCATCTTCTCTGTCCCCAGAAGCCCATCTTCTGTGTCCCCAGTAAGCCCCAGCAACCCTTCTTGTGTGTTCCCAGCAGCCCCCCTTATATGTCCCAAGCCAGCCCAACTTCTGTGTCCCCAGTCAGCCCCAGCAACCCATTTTCTGTCTCCCCAGCAGCATGTCCCAAGCCAGCCCATCTGCTGTGTCCCCAGTCAGCCCCTGCAGCCCATCTTCTCTGTCCCCAGCAGCCCCCCTTCTATGTCCACAGCCGGCCCATCTTCTGTGTCTCCAGTCAGCCCATCTTCTATATGCCCAGCAGCCCCACTTTTATGTCCCCAGTCAGCCCCAGCAGCCCCCTTCTTTGTCCCCAGCAGCCCCTTCTATGTCACCAGCCAGCCCCAGCAGCCCCTTCTGTGTCCCCAGTCAGCCCCCTTCTGTGTCCCAAGTAAGCCCCAGCAGCACCCTTCTGTGTCCCCAGCAGCATGTCCCCAGCCAAACCATCTGCTGTATCCCCGGTCAGCCCCAGAAGCCCCCTTCTGTGTCCCCAGTAGCCCCCTTCTGTGTCCCCAGCAGCATGTCCCCAGCCAGCCCATCTGCTGTGTCCCTAGTCAGCCCCTGCAGACCGTCTACTCTGTCCCCAGCGGCATTTCCCAAGCCAGCCCATCTGCTGTGTCCCGAATCAGCCCCAGCAGCCCATCTTCTGTGTCCCCAGCAGCATGTCCCAAGCCAGCCCAGCTCCCACAATTACCTTGCTTGCAGCTGCTCACACGGCTCCTCCGAGAGTCCTCTCCTCTCTTCAACGGCGCACGTGAAGTCATGACGACACGCGCGCTGGGTCTTAGAAAAAAAAAAAGAAAATAAACTTTAATGCAAGGTGCCGGAAGGTGCGCACTGCGCACATCATCAGAAGCTGCGGGGACTGGGAGGGCAGACAGCAGCAGCCTCCTGGTGGCGGCCATGCAGCACAAGCTACAATAGAAGTAAAAAAAATATCTCATAAACGACAGGAGGGGGCACGTGCCTGGGTGAATTTATAATCAAGCATCGATTTTCTAAAATGAACACTTATTGCTACTGTTTTTTATCTCCTCTCCGGGATAAGCCCAAGAGAGGAGATGCAGCTGGCTACTTCAGGGACGGGGCTTTCACGTCATTAGGAAAACTCTGCAATTCACGGGCCCATACGGAAGGGGCGGGGCTAAAATGAAGCAGTCATACACCCCAACATACAGACCACGATTCCCGGTGGTATTACCTCCCCATCCTGCCCACTTCACTAAGAAATCGTCTGGGAGTGCGGTGGACTGCCCCAAAAAAATGTGAACCTCCTGCACCTTCCGGGAGAGTAGGTAAGTATGTTTTGGACGTGTTACAAACTGTTGGAATTATTAAAGCAAAACCACTTGAGAATCTCTGCAAATCCACCATTTTCAAATACGTAACAATGCAATTCAAACCTGTAACGATGCAATACAAACCACTTGATATATTCGCCTGTAGTTTAAGCAGTAGCAGGATAACTTGCTGGTAAAAAAGCCAAAAGGTGATTGAGATAGGAGAGAGAGCTTAAACCACTGGCAGGTTGAGCTATCTTGCCCATCATCAGAAATAGAAAATGTGAACAGCGCTCAACAAGATATTTATTGTCTTAGGGAGCAGCTTAGTACTGGGATGTCCTGTCTCCAAAAAAATTATATAGATAAAATAGATATTATACCATGCGCTCACCTTGTCATAATATAGGGGATGTAACAGATGTAAAAATTGTGGAGATAAGGACAGATCTAATGGATGTTATAAAACAATATTTCATTTTATTTATAAAGACCCAATGTACCAATGCGTCTAGTGATATGAATAGCTATTATAAAAACTTATATACCTCCTTTCTGGTAATAGGAGTGTGATAATAAATAATCTAATATCTTGCCCATCAGCCTGTGTAAAAAAACAACAACCCTCCTTCCACTTCAAGGTGCCCCTGTACTGTTTACAAATGAAATGTGCGCCCTTGGTATTGATAACATTTAATAAAGTGTATTTGTAATATTATATATTACATAAGTGTAAATTGTTTTCTGCAAACACTATATATTTGTAATATTTTTTGTGGTCCCATAGTGCTGGAAGCTGTGGCAACCGTAAGAACTGTAGACTGCGCTGGTAGTTGGAGACAGCGCTGGAAGCTGTAGCAACGGTGAGTACTGTAGACTGCACTGTGAGTTGGAGACAGCGCTGGAGGCTGTAGCAGCGGTGGGTACTGGAGACTGTACTGGGAGTAGGAGATAGTGCTGATAGCTACAGCAGAAGTGAGTACTGTAGACAGCGCTGGAAGCTGTAGCAACGGTGAGTAGTGTAGACTGCACTGTGAGTTGGAGACAGCGCTGGAAGCTGTAGCAACGGTGAGTATTGTAGACTTCGCTGTGAGTTGGAGACAGCGCTGGAGGCTGTAGCAGCGGTGGGTACTGGACACTGTACTGGGAGTAGGAGATAGTGCTGATAGCTACAGCAGAAGTGAGTACTGTAGACAGCGCTGGAAGCTGTAGCAACGGTGAGTAGTGTAGACTGCACTGTGAGTTGGAGACAGCGCTGGAAGCTGTAGCAACGGTGAGTATTGTAGACTTCGCTGTGAGTTGGAGACAGCGCTGGAGGCTGTAGCAGCGGTGGGTACTGGAGACTGTACTGGGAGTAGGAGATAGTGCTGATAGCTACAGCAGAAGTGAGTACTGTAGACAGCGCTGGAAGCTGTAGCAACGGTGAGTAGTGTAGACTGAACTGTGGGTTGGAGACAAAGCTGGTAGCTGCAACACAGGTAAATAACAGAGCAGGACTGTGAGCTGAGACCACACTGGTGAGATGAACAGAACAGAACTCTAGGGATACAGCCTGGAGCCACGAAACAGACACAGAAGTGATGTTGTTCTTGCAAAGGTCAAAACACAGGAGCAGATTTAAATAGGATGCCCTTATTCCCTATAGGCTGCACTGGTTAGGTATTCAGAACGTTGGACATAGTTGGTGGAGAAAGCATCATGTGACATGGCCCAGATCACATTGTCTATACTAAGGCAGCGCTGGAAAAGATGCTGCAGGAATGCTACCCACATGGCTGACTGACAGGGCACTGGAGCTTGCGGTCACCCACCAGGTTCATAACGGCAGCAAATCGGCACTCAAAGTCAGAGTCTGGGAAGAAAATTTGTTTAAAAAAAGAGTTTTAGGAAATGATGGATAAGATAAAAGACACATGAGAATAGTAATATGGGTAGTAATACAGGAGACACAAATTACAGTAAAGTAGAACTTACATATAAAGAAAAACAATTGTTTGCTCACCTCATGGCATATATCAAAGTTAAAGAAGAAATGGTGGCAAGCCTAATGACAAATTATACACATGCTTATTAGCAGATCCTGCTAAAAAGTAGTTGCAGAATAACATAGTATTAAACAGTATGCAGCAGGTACACAATGCAGTATCTCCAGATGTAGCCAGGAACATATGGGGTTAATACACACCCTTATGCTTATAGTCAATGGTGACAGTGGATTATATATTATATAGTCAACAGTAGTGACACAGTGGGTCTTGGCTGTAGTATATAGCCTCCATTGTAAGGATACATACTGTGTGGCACGTCCTTCGCTGTACAGGATGGAGGAGAGGAGAATGTGCTGAAACCCGTGCATACACAGTAGCACTATTGGTTAGGATAGAGGTTGCGTCTCCTCTGGTCCAGGGTCCGAGGGGTATATTTACTATTTTGAGAATTTTTAGAAATTGAGATGTTGCCCATAGCAACTAATCAGATTCTACTTAACATTTAACAAGCACATTCTAGAAGATAATAGCTAGAATCTGATTGGTTGCTATGGGAAACATCTCCACTTTTTAAAAAAACAAAAACATTTTTTAATTGAAAACACATTAAATATGGTAAATTATACATCAAAAATATGTTTCATATTTCTTGTTTTATATAGAGCTTAAAAAGTATACAAAAAACAAAGATATGAGTACCATAGTGATATACTATACTGCTTACAATATCAAGCTATCACATTGTACATAGAGGAACAGTAAACAGGTCACTTAGTACAATATAAATGAAATATCAATATCTTGGTGAACCAATACACAACATCTCCACTTCTAAAAACTCTCCCTTTAGTAAATATATCCTAGTAACCAGATGGAAAGAGGAGACAGCACAGGACACTCTCATCCAACACCTGATGTAGCTTTTGAGATTTTCACACTTTTGTCATTAGAAAAAGCTGACTGGTTTAGCGTCTGTCATTCCAAATTTGCTGAGTATTGCTTCAATGTGTCCATGTTCATTTATTGTAACAGTCCTAGAAGTCAGATATTGAATAATCTTGGGACCCAGCAGTTGGTATGCTGGCCCAAGGTCTTTTAGTCTGAATTTGTCACTGAGTAACAACTTGACATTGGCTATCTGGCTTTCTTGATCTACAAGAAAGATCTCTCCGTAGTCAATACCAAATTCCTCAGTGTAACCCTTGGCAACAAGTAGCTTTGTAGAGAGCAAGACTCTATTTGGCATTTAGTTTCTTGCAGAAGACCTACTTGTTTTTGACTGTTTTTCGGTCCCCTCGAACTGTTCATATTGGTTCATGTGTCATTGTCATTTAAAGCTGTAAGATCTTTAACTATGGCTTATTTCACTCTTCCCAGTCGATGCTTGACTTTGCTTCTTATATGGGTTGAGGTTCACAGCATACATAGTTTCCAAATTCCTAACTGTATCTTTTGAACACTTTTCCTTGTCTCATAGAGCTCCTCCCCTGTGGTTGATCACTAGAACTTATGGTTTCAATCTCTGACATGCTTCAGCTGTGGCAATATCTAGCACCACAAGTTATTGAGGCATTTATATATCCTGCTTGTCTTGATTGAAGTGGTCTTGTGAAACACTACATCTCTCAACTTTATGAGTTTTTTGTTGTTATTGGCCCACAATCTGTATCCTTTGCTTTCTTAGCAGTAACCTAGCATGACATAATGAGATGGACTTAAATCCAGTTTACATCCAAAGACATATAGTGGCATATTCAATTCGGGCACAAGGTTTAGCGAGGATAAAACCTCGCTCCCCTTGAACCCAATTTTGGATTACCCTGGGTATGCGCACTCCCGATACCTGCGGTATCCAATAAAAAAAGTGGTCGCAGGGTTTTCAGCTCTGGAAACCCTGCACCACATAAAATAAATAAATAAATCTTCATTTACCTGCCCAGGGGTCTCCGGTGGTCCCATGGCTCCCAGTGGCCTTCCCTCCCTCTTTTCACTGGAGATGGGGCTGCTGGGAGTCCCGGGGGCTGCAGGGAGGCACAAGGGCTCCTGGGAGTTGTAGTTCTTCCAGCACCCATTCTGGGGGACACATACACACACCGGGGGTCACACACACACTCATGCACACACACTCACTCATACACACTCACACACACTGACATACTCACCGCTGCTGCAGGAGACCGGGTCCTGACGCTGGAGAAGACAGCACTTCGGAAGGTGAGCATTACTGACTAATTAAGCTAAATGAAAACTTCCAATTGCTTAATTAGTCATAAGAAGGGGTGCCGCCAGAGCATTTTCTGACCTTTTTTCCTAAAATTGTGGATTTTAGGAACAATTGGTCGTGCTCTGGAGGTGCTAAAAGAAAAACTCCCGGCACTCAAAATAAAAAACCCCGCTCCTAATTGAATAGCAAAAATCCTGCACCTTCAGGAAAACCCAGCGGGTGCAGGATTTTTGCTATTCTTGCCCCCAATTGAATATGCCCCATAGATGACTGATACTTGGTCTTTTACTGGACCAGGCCTCCAATAGTGTTTTACTTTTAACTTCCACTGTAGTGTCAAATTCTTGATAAATACTGCAGTTTGGATTATTTCTGCCCGGCATCTCTTGTCCAAACATGCATTGCTTAACATAGTCTGTGCTATTTCAACATATGGTCTGTTTGCCCTTTTGCTCACACCATTCTGTTCTGGTGTGTAGGCAATTGTCATTTGGTGTTCAATGTCATTCCACTTGAAAAAAA